>DWAJ01004527.1:0-12776 GCA_018238005.1 Eurema mandarina
ATTTTTATGTGTTTATGCAAGTTCTGGTTGCCTGGCAGAAATCACTGACTAGTGATAAGGCCGCCATTTACATATACCTGTGTACTTCTTGATATTTGTTATTTTATGTAATTTGTAATGTATATGTTATAAAGGATAAATAAATAAATAAATATATTTTAAGAAACAAAGCGCCGACGATAGTCGACATCCTTAAAAATGTCCTCATTTCAGAATCGTATACATGCATAAATAATGAACATTCATTGCGATGCATTTGTTCATTCATATTGTTTATTAATATTTTATTTAAATTTTAAAGTATGTCGCCGCCTTGTGATATTCATTTTGTAAATGAATTCATTATATGCAAATTAAGTAATAAGTACGGCGTATGTAAATTGTGAGGATGTTAAAATGCTCTCGTAAAAGATTTTATTCAGTCAAAGGGATATTACGTGTTGAATTTTTATGGAATACTCAGATATTTCTAACACTGCTTAGCGAGTGTAGCTTATGAATTTGTTACTATGTTATTAATATATCTATAGATTCGGATATCTATGAATTCGGCGCGTTGTGAAATCTCTAGATCTATATAATAAATTTTGACAATTATTATTAAAAAAACATGTCGAAAAAGTCAATTTTGATGAAGGCAAAACTGCTAAGACAAAACAGTAGTAGGCACATACCTAATATCGTAACACATTATACGTTGGTCAAGTTTAGTATCTGGAATGCCATTGAAATTACCAATAGATTAGTGTTTTCGTATTTAGGAATTTTCTTACGATATATCGTTAATATTAATTTGACTTTTAAGGACATTGGAAGATAAACGCTTTAGTTATAGCATATAATATATTGTATAGTCTGCAGCGTGAGTAATCTAATCCCAAGTCGCTTCTTGGAAGGTTTCGACCTTTAATTAGTCCGAACTAGTTCACAAAAGTGACCTTCCACAACTTGTGTGGCAGTTCTTTAAAAGGTCGTTTAATAACATCGTATTATAACATTTGTTATTATTAATAACTACAATATAACTAATATTTAAGAGTATTATTTTAGTAATTAATTTATTCGTTAATACATATACACGTTAAATAGAGATGAATGGAAATTTTACTAAGAACAATCACATATGTGCCTTTAAATATTGATTTGAGTAATCTCAATATAATTATTGATATTGAATGTGGGAACAAAATACTTCCTACATCAGTAACCTTTTTACTGATGGTGAAGAGTCGTAGTTTTTAAAGGTTTGAAGAGGAAGGAGGGTGTACCCTTCCTCTGAAAGAAAGGGAGGATCCTCAACCAGTCGAAACACTGATTTGCTAGTTGTTAGGCCTCAATGTATCGATGTTAAGGATTCATACGCTACGTCTCGAACCAATATCATAAGCGCGTTTCAGAACGCAGATGCAAGTTCTAAGTAAAATGGCTTTCTAAATAAGTACATTAAATGTTACACTAAAAAAACTTAAATTAACGTGATAGCCAACGTTTCTTCAAAACATCGTTACTCAAAAATCATATAGATTTATCATCTAAGTACGAGTACCTACACGGCGGTCGTTGACCCGGAAAACAAATTCTCTTAAAATCGGCAACTTGTCACATTTCACGTTATTAATAGAGATAATGATGTTGGTATTATAATTTATATTCAAATTAGTATGATTTTAATAAGATTCATTGACTTGTGTTGCCTCGTGTTTATCATTTATTTGATTAATTCAACGTGAATGGGAAAATTTTAGATTTTTGTGTGTATGTATGTAGTGTATGTATTTTTATAGACATGTCGCAGAGAGCGACGTCGTAGTCGTTGTAGTGATGCCTGAGGTAATGATTGTTTGGTTCATGATGGCTCTTTCTTAGGTTCTTAATAATTAAAACTTCAGAGTATTATAAAAACGGCGTATATTCAGCCCGATTACAAATAATCCAATATCATTATATTTTTTAGCGTTTTTATAACAGCTGACAAATGCCACACAATTAATAAGTTTGAATTTAAACATTGTAATAAACCAGGGAGGTTCGACTTATTAACTAATATTGCAATTTTTCGCTCTCTTGATTATTCTTTTCGTCCATCTGCTCTGATGGACATAATTACAGTAAAGTAATATCATTACATAGGATTAAACAAAGCTTTCTTCTGTCTGTCCCCATATATTAATAAATTTGGAAAATTACACAACCGATTTGCATGTGTTTTGTCTATCAGGTAGAGTGATTCAATTGTAACCCGCTCTTGTGTCATGCGGGTATAACCGCGGGGCAATGCTAGTATCTTTAAAAAGTGTTACTTAAAGTAATTAGCTTGAATTTCCGATATTTTGTAGTAAAAGGTAATCTTTACTTTTATTAATTGACGACAGATGACTGGCGTACAATCATTGACCTTATAAGATTTCAAGCCAATGTTCTATACCCAGCTGACGGCGCACCTGCCCTGCACTTGATATTATAATGCCTTTATAATTACAATGGAAGTGACTGAAAGTTCGAGAACATATTTAATATTGAAAGAGTAACTTCATAATAATATATTATAGTTAAAGAGTGGTAAAGAGTTATTTACGGAGCTTAGTTGGTTGTTTAATGTTGGGGATTTTAAATTTAGAAATATTTAGAGCTAGTTCTTGATATCAAAATGTTAAATCGTAAATAGTATGGGCATTCAACTACCAAAGAATAAATATACATATTATGTAGTATAACAAAAACATTGTCTCAAAAATTGTCTAATTTACCAATTGTATGATATCGCTACATTTACCTATACTTCTATACTAATATATAAAGAAGTAAAATTTGTGTGTTTGTTAAATTGTAAGGGGTAATCTCGAGATCTACTGAACCGATTATAAAAATTCTTTCACCAAAAGAAAGCCAAATAAATAAATAATAAATAAATAAATAAAGCCACATTTTTGCTGCGTGTCCTAGGCTATATAAAAAAAGGATTGTTAACATTATGCCCAACGAAGTGGGCACGGGCCCGGAAAAAATAATTTTGTGTATACTTGACTTACAATTTAATTATGTATTTTAGTAGTTGACTGTACTACCAATCGACCTATATAAAATGCTTTATACTTTTAAAGCTTAAAGCTATAGCCTGTTTCCACGATATTTAAACATTGTCGATTCTCAACTATTTTAAAGAAAAGAAATCGGGTAGCTGGGAACGGAATCACAAATTGACATTCAGCAGAACGTTCAGCAAAAAGTTAAACCGACTATTGTATTCAACGACTCGCTCTGTAGTCTTTTTGGAGACCTCTAGAATCTTCGGACCCACAATGGAAGCCCATAGTCATCGAACTAATTAAAAGAGAAAAAAACAATTGAGGGTAGACGCAGCTGGTCGGGGCATGATGACGAAACAAGTAGTCTTAGTTACCAAATCTTAATGGTTCAGGCTGGTCTAAAGTAACGTTTTTATGGCGCTAATTATCACTCCGATCCAATATTATTAGTCCATTACTGCAGTAGTTAAGAGCTAAGCTGGCCTGTTCTCGTAATTAGTTCAATGATCACAGCAATGACTGTAAGAGGAATGAATAGAGACCTTTATGTGAAGACTCTTTTAGATTGAATTTTATCGCTATGCTTTAAGATTGCAAGGGAATCCGATTTTTTATACGAAGCGTTTTAATTTAAAGATTTAGGTGGGTAAACCCAGGTGAAATCCTTCGATGCATGGAAGTACTCTAAAGAAACGTTCTAAGAAGTGTTTGTAAATATATGTTCTGAGAATTTCAATACACGTGGAAGTTATAGTAACGGAGAGCGATATATTTAGTATAATTAACTGTCTATTCTATCCTATTACTTGATCTACTTTTAAGTGCAGGCTATCTTCCAAGGTACCTATATGTATTTCTGTCATAAGTTAAAGAATAACTAGAAAAAGAAAAAAGAAAAAATATCCCCGATATAAAGGGTAATTTTGTGCTATAGGAATCTTTAATGCGTATTTCATTTTATTAATTAATTAGAAAACTGTACATCGTTACTTATATTTAATTATAATCAAATATCTTATTGCTTGATAACTTTTAGACTATTTTGAAAAAGACTTGCTATTGTGAAGGGTGAAAGACCATGAGAAAACCGCGAGGCGAGCCTAGTTCATTAATGACTAACGTTTCAAGCCGAAATTAATTGTCTTCCTTTAGTACAAACTGACTTACACAAGTAAATAAACAGCGAACGTTTTCAGATAAAGTCGATTCCAACCCTCGGCGGAAAGACCAGGCTATTTTGGTAGTTAAAACAAATTGAAGGCAAGTTTACAAGCCCACATATTTTATTACGGTTTCCGTTTAACCGAGACTTAGTTATACGCCGATGCTGGTACATGTGTTCGCTCTTGAATTATTTTAGACTAGATATGCCCTGCTGTTATACCCGCGTAGTTCGTGTTCCCGGGGCAATATTTTTCATACAGCATTTGCTAAATATTCATGGCATTGAGTGTATCTCTATCCAGTATCAAAATAGAAATGAGAATATTAAAATTGTAGTAATAATATGGATTTTGTTAGTCTGCAATAAATGATTTTTATTTTATTTTATTTTATTTTTTATTTATAATATAAAGTATCCTATCTGTTAATCCATGCTCTCATCTATATACTTTTAGGTACTAAATTTCAACTAAATCGGACCAGCTGATTTTCGTGAAAGAATAATAAACATACATTCATATATTATATACATTCTCACATACTATAAATCTCATATACATAAGTAGGATTTGTGTTCGTAATATGTATAATATAGGCATCGAATATAAACATCAATGTTCAGGATAACTGTTAATTTAATACGCAAAAGCGCAAACGCCATCTTAAATTGCGTATTTATTTATCTAATTTTAATTCCTGGGACGAAGACTAAGCTAACTGCGCAACGTTTTAGGGATAAAACAGCATGAGAGATCAATTTTAAATACTGTATATTATTTTTAAACGATAACGGTATACATATTATGTTGGCGAATTTTATTTAATTTTTATTTATAAACCCTAACTAGCCGTAAACAATGAGTTCTAATTAAAGGAGGTCGAATTATTTTTTATAGTTTTGTCTGTAGCATTTAAAAATAGAACAACGGAAATATATAGTAAGTTGGCATTGATTTATTATCTGTCTGTCGCACGAATCACGATACACTACTAGACGTTATATACTACGTTCGATATAGTTATAGTATGTGATGTCATTTTTATTGGAATTAGTTTGAGTTCACTCACAGAGCGGATGAAGTGATGATTGCTGATTCACGACATGTATGGTTTCTTCCTAAATTAACTATGAGTGTTTCTGCATAGCGCGTTTGTGACGCCGGCGTGGACGGATGCTAAGGGAATCATGTAGTGTTATTAACTGTAGTATTTTATTTGAAATGAGAAGCATATTTATTCTGGTGATAGTTAGCCTACAGCTGTAGACTTAAACCATTTTAATAGTATGACATAATAGGAAATTAAGATTAAAGCTGTAATTAACATTGAGATATGACGTGAGGAGTTTTTGGATTATTTTATAGAATTTAGAGAATCACAGTTTGTTTTATATTATTAAGACGATCGTCAGGTGCCGAGTTCCCCGCTATTATATAAATAAACAGTATTCTTATAATAATACCGAGTTATTGTATAGCGTTTCCACTCGGACATATGTATCTCGAATTCATATGTGTCATCAATTATTATTATCCAATGTATAAAAACATAACGTTCAAGGAAATGTTCGCCGCACGTGACAGACTGGCTCGTCAAAATATAACAACGGAACAATGGTGACCTTTGTACACTAGGGAGGGCAGGTGATCGATAGAGCTCGATCGATAAGTATACGTAATTATCGATAAGTGAAAGTAGGTAACCTTTTTTGAGTTCAATTATACGCGAATCGCGTTTTTGTATCAAATTTAAGTTAGTTAGACTTGAAGTCTGTTGATGACAGCCAGAAGGGAATGTTAACATGTGTCAGAAAGATATTTGTAAATGTCATTGTAAAAGATGAGGAATAAATATAAAATTCTAGTAGAAAAACATTGCAATAGCTTAAACAGTACGACGCTGAACGCTTATTTTAAAATAACTGTATGAAAGTGAACAATATTTAATTTAATATTAACTGTTTAAAGCTCTAATTTAA
The DNA here is from genome assembly GCA_018238005.1 of Eurema mandarina. Classification (NCBI taxonomy): domain Eukaryota; kingdom Metazoa; phylum Arthropoda; class Insecta; order Lepidoptera; family Pieridae; genus Eurema; species Eurema mandarina. The sequence continues at coordinate 6,169 of DWAJ01004527.1, forward strand.
GCTCGCTCGATGCCTGTCGACATCCGCGTCAGATTTCATGTAAATAAAGAAAAAAATCCGGAGCCAGTCTGGCCGTCAGTCCCGTCGATGTATTTAAATAACGTCTGCCTCAAACAATGGTTTCCGTCCCTGCGTTTTGTTATGCTAAAACTGAGGCTCGATTCGTCAGAACCTGTATCGATAAGTATGCACTATTGTTTGTACATCCCTATTATAATTAGTTAGGTATGGATTGGATTTGTTTTGCGACCTCATTGGATGTGTGTGTGTATGTGTATGTACGTTTATACACACATAAGCGTCTGTCTGTTTCTTATAAATCTCGCGGTTGAGAATAGCAAATACATGATATAACATACAAAACTAAACTCTTATAAAATAAATTCGTTCGTCTATCATATTATTATTAATACATAGTTTGAAACAAAGTCGCTTTCTTCTGTCCGTATGCTTCAATATTTTAAACTACCCAAGCAATTTTCATGCGATTTTTTATCAGTAATACTGACTTAAGAGGAAGGTTTTTGTGTTTATATAACATGCATAAATGCGGGTAAAATCGCGAAGCGCGGTTAGTATTACATATAATAAAGATTTTTATTCATCATAACTCGAATGACGATTGCTATTCCGAATTTAATATGTACCTATACAATGGTAACGACAATTGAGGCACTTGCGTGAAAATGGTTATCGACTCGGCTTTGTTATGCTAAAATTAATTCGGTTCGTCAGAATTATCGATAAGTGACACGCTCTATTGTTTGTACATCCCTTTCATAATTTAATTACGGTTCCGTGGCTATAGTGTAATTATTTAATATAATATTTAGGTCGCACCTAATTGTGGTTCTTTTAGTTAAGCTATGAAATAATTGTTTTGTTGGTAGGCAAGTTTTTGTGTTTCGTGTTTCATTTTAAACAAAGTCCCTTGAGTATACTAACTACACTATAGCGGAAACATTTCACAATAATATAATTTATTTTTTTAATGTTTAAAGATATGAAGTAGCAAAGGTCATTGAACCGTTGAGAATTTTACTTCCATTTTACGTAACAAAAGACTAGACGTCCAATTTCAGATATGTTTAATCTACGTCGTGTTATCAATCATTTCGCTAATAATAATTAATTTCCTCGCGTATTATGACTGACGCGGAAGTTGGATCGAGTTATTTAATGGCGAAACTATGGGGAAAATGTATATCCTATTAATGGTTCGGAGTAAAGGAAGGTTTACGGATGGAGATATTCAAGGTGAGGTAAAATTGCGAAGTTGTGTGAACATTGAGTTGTTTGCTGTCTTAATTAATTTCATAGGACTGACATCTATATTAACAGATATTATGTCTTGATAATCTATATGTGTGCTTGTATGAGTGTATGTCAAGAAACTTTAGCGCTGAACGAAACCTGCGCAGAAGTCAAAAATAAGGTATCGAGCGTTGATTGGTTCCCCAGTCGTGTTGTCTTTCTCGCACCAATACGTCATTGCGAGCGCGATTTAACCGATGCGCAGCTATTCTCGTCCAGCGCTAAACATGCGTGACGCGACCTATACATTGGTAGAGTTGCAAAAGACTGCAGAGTCCTATACGACTGAGTCATGGGATTATTTAACTGTGGGGCTTAAGTCGATTTAAAAAGAAAATAGCTTGGCTTTGCCCACGTAAAGAAGCAATCGCGAGTAGTTAAAGTACTAGAGCCATTTACGAACAAATTAAGTTTTAAATAGTGCATGTAAATCAAATACATACCGTTAAGTAACACGTAGGTAACACATTAACATTGAAGTTTTGCAATTTTAATTAAAACATAATATAATGACTTAATTCGTTATAAAAATAACATTGCTATGGTCCAATGAAAATAGATACGTAGACTGTAGTAATATATATGAATTAATTTTCGATTTTTATGAAACATCAAATAACTAACTTCATAAAAAAACAACATTTAAGCTGATCTCTCTCACAGTTGCTCTATAAGCCTTGCCTTTACCAGCCTGTTATACAACATCTCGGGTCAGAGTGAATTCGGGCAACACTGCAATAAATCTTAATAAATACGTCGGGAAAAACATTTGGCATAATCCGCGCGGCTTTGTGCTAGGCCCGGCTTGGCGTTTTGTATATTTCTTATTGTAACACTGCTAATGCCGTTAAATGTAGCTGATTCGTTAGTTTCACCCTCCTGTGTTGCCTTCACATTTGGGTAGAAGTTTTCGTATTAGTGTTGCCATGTAATAATGGAAAAAGAATTTGCTAATTTAATTGGTAAAAAGACATCGTTAATGTTATAAAAAAAATCTCATGTCATGCTTGTATATCTACTATAAAATTTGTCGCTTTTGCTTGGAAGATATTCTAAATTAATTTACTCATAACATTTATATTCCTGACACATACTTAATTAATAAAATCAGCATTTTATTTACAATATAATTGTCCTTACAATTATTAAATGTTTTGGAAAGTCGTTTCATAACGCTAGAAATGTTTTCTTTATACTTGTACGTGAACTAATTTACTATTTCTCACAATTTGAAAAATATTTATAATATTATAATTATTTATAATTACAAATGACGAAACGCAAGCAAATCGCGGTCACGTAATTGTGTTCCGTAATCATATTCTGTAGCACAATTTTACGTAATCCGACAAAGTGTAAACTCTACAGAGATAAAGGTTTATTGTGACATGTGAGTTGCATATTTTATTTGTCAGGATTATAATTAAATTGAAATTAGTGTATTTCTAACCCGTTTTTAAGGGGTAATTTAAGTAAGTAGTACTATTTGAGGCAGATAAATTTACCAAGCAGAAATTATTCAAATTAATACAGGCATGATCCATACTAATATTATAAATGCGAAAGTAATTCTGTCCTGTCATCACGCTAAAACTACTGAACCGATTAGAACGAAATTTGGTACGAAGATGGTCTAGAGCCTGGGGAAGGACATAGGCTATTTTTTTAAATCAACCCCCAAAAGGTTTCGAGGGGTTGAAACTTTTTATAATTTTACGCTTTATATGAAAATAATTTATATGAAAGTCAACATGGACGGAGTATCGGGCAATAGCTAGTTAAGTTATAAGTGGTAAATATAGCTTGATCTTAATGATTATTGTTAAAAACTTAGTTAAGTATAGATCATATATTATTTGCCTTCGTCTGCCTTAAACTATTCGGTATGTAATTCAATATACATATTTTAAAAAGTACCACTAAATCTGATTAAAAGAAATTTACCAAAACAAAAGGTTTTAGTGTTAATGAAGTTCTGTATCTCTCGATTTCATTAAAACAACCTTTGTGAAGCCGTCGTTACCTTGAACAAATATTTGGGTACTTTGGTCGAGCCTGACCAGACTGCTTGTCAATTTACTGTAGATTTTTAATTAATGTCCATTAATGTTATGGTCTAGATGTAATTAGAGTATAAACAATCAATACGTAGTTAAAAGATGTCGCTTTCTTCTGTCTGTCCTTATGTATTATTATTAATAATAATAATAATTTTTATTTAATAAGAAACACAATAAACACTAGCCAATTTTACAATAAAACTTAGAAATATGTTATATTATGATGATCTCTAGTCCCCACACTAGGAACACAGGGTGTGTTGTGGGTGACTAGTCTATTGAATCTGTAAAACTACGCAACCGATTTCCTTATTTCCTCTGATTAAAGAGGATGGTTTAAATGTCGTATAAGTCGCTAGACTAAATATATAAAAACATGTTGTGACGACATAACATGAAAACTGCTTTGGCTGTTTTGTATATATTATTATTAGGAGAAGATTCTTATGTAAGAAAAGATTAGCATTTCACCTTTTTAACCGACTTCAAAAAATTAGGAGGTTCGTCTGTATGTATAATTTTTTTTATGTATGTAAAACAATAAGTGTTTGTTTGGTTAAATCGATATTGTATAGATTGTGGTAGCATTTACTTGGTACCGACTTCTAAATTATAAAATAACTATTAAATCATTTCTATATACTCAATGAAAATGCGTATTACTTTGTGGGAAGCAAATTTATTTTTTGCTTTTTAATTTGAAGTCGGTTTATTTTTTGTTAAAAATTATTTTATTGATATTTCATGATTATAGGGAAAGTTAAGAATATTAAACTATACGAACCTACTCCAAGTAACTAGTAGTAGTAATATTATCGTCTTTACAATATTAGCATAGATTAAAACAATATGACTGAAGATGTTCAGTTGTTTTATCGTCGTGTAAACAGCGTCCCTTCACCTGAATGTCAACAAGATTACTCGTGACCATATGTTTGGACTTGTTAATCTAGAATGATTAATATAGTGTTTTATTTAGTGGGCAAAGAATATCGTTCAAGGAAAATTTGGGTGTGTCTAGTCTCAATAGAAAAGGGTGGTTTTGGACGTTTAAAGATATTTTAGTAGTTATGCGGTAAATGTTTAAATATAATCATGAATATAAATGGCGTTTCCTTATTTATATATACATATATCTGTAACTTAGGAGTTTTTTACACAGGTGACTTCAAAAACCGTTTGGAGATATAGATATGGATTCATATACATTCGTTTTTTGCATCCTTGAGATCTTGTTATCTTTGAGATATTGTTTTTATAAATTCCTATTTATATTTTTTTATCGTGCTCCTTATACTTGGTATTGGAAATGTGGATTTTTTTTGCTACCGAAAATGACTACGTTGTGTGAAAAACATTACTAAATATTATCAAAGTCGGTTAATGACGTCACACCCACAGCACATAGGTGGTCGCACGCTCAACCGTCAAGTGTCACCGCCGGATTAACCGCAGTTTAACTAAAGCATGTGTGCTTAGGACGCGGGTACTGTATGGTTAACAACGCACGGTTAAATTAAACGGTGTCTGTTAATTTGTTGGCGTTACATTTTTGGGACGGTAAAATAATGTATTAGGAAGAGTGGATACCAGTATACAATCAAATATTTTATCTTTTTAGTTAGTTTAATAGGAAGGGATTTGGTTTTAAAATCGACACATTTGAAATTGCTTACATATGTAAAAATTATATTAAAATATATATTTTTTGTGGTTAGATTAAATATCGTCGTACTAAATGTTATTAAACGCTGTATATAAGTATACATTAATACTTATTGCATTCAAAGAATTCGCATTTCTTCGATTCGAATGTATGATGGAAGCGTATAAGTCAGTTTATTCCCCTAATTTCGTCAACAAATCTTCAAAACAAACAACAATGAACACCAAAAATGTCGACTAAGGTAATTCAGCATCGCAATCCAGCTAAATCCAGTGAATGTCAAGATATAAGCTCGACCCCGATAGCCGGTCTGTCAATGATGTTTAATTGGAGATTTATTGTTAACACAAATTACGTGGAACCGTACCGTTCCGCGATAAAAGTGATCTTATGACCTGTAGATTTGTGGGTAATTAGTGTAATTAATTGGAGGATTGAGCTTAGTTTCTGTGGGGTTGCCAGGTTGTTATAGTATTGGCGAAGTCTTCGTAGTTTTAAAATTTTTGAAGTCGTATCAAATGGTAGGAGGGGATTTTTTATATAGTACGATATTAATTCCAGTCAGGAAAGTGACAAGTACAAAAAATACAAAAAAAAACTGATACAAAAAATAAATAACACACAATTTGTTTTGAAATAAAAAATGTAATCTTTTCTAACTTTTAATTGTAATCTCAATTCTAATTTCTACCACATCTATTCATTTGATTTATTGACTGAATTTAATAGTTTTACTTAAATATTATTAAATTTTATAGTACTAAATTTTAAGATATGTTGTGATGTTTAATTTCTAATATTAATGATGATCATGTTTGTTTCAGGTAAATTTTATGCTGCTCCTCCGTCTTTTTAAGAATATTGTTAAGGGTAATGTAACGAATCCTATAAAACTATTAACAATGACTTTATATTATACTAGCTGTTGCCCACGACTCCGTCCGCGTGGACTTTCATATAAACAAACGTTCAGCAAGATCAACGTGATTCTTTAAATTGCCATAACTTTTTTATTTATCAACCGATTGACATAGATTAAACACTAAATTTTAAGGGAAGCTTGCCACAATATATAATTGAAAACCCAATATAGATAGGATAAAACGTTTCTGATATTAGCGTGCACAAACAAACAGACAAACAGACAAAACTTCCAAAAATCATTGTTTTGGGTTCTATTGCGTTAATAAAGGTCTCCTATAATATTTTTTCTCATATATCTTCCATGTACAGACAGCGACTCGTTACGTTTTTATTATAATATGTGTAGATTGTGTTAATTTCGAACAAATTTGATTACCATAAAAACGATTCTAGTGAGTTAACCTTAAAAGATAGACATATGCTGTCGCGGACTTTTTTTTAGACCTCTTTAAGAGGAATAATTCTTTCATACATATTTTTTTTGTATCTCGAACCGTTTTCGCAGCGCACGCAACGAAAGCCCTCAAATATGAATAATTTTTCCCGTTTTTTCCACATTTTCCTTTATTTCTTCGCTCCTATTAGTCGCAGCGAGATGTTATGTAGCCTAAAGCCTTCCTTGATAAATTGTCTATTCAATAAAA
>DWAJ01004528.1:0-12774 GCA_018238005.1 Eurema mandarina
ACTCTCTGATACATATCTCTTGTGTGTGATGAGTTTGCGTATTTTTCCACTTCACTACAGATCGAATTGATATGTGCATTTCTATCCTGTCTACATAGCCTTTGGACACGTGCATTAAGTTCCGAGTACTGCTGCTGGTTATTGTTTTGTGATTTAAGGATTCTCCTTTCATTAACTGCAGACCAAGTTGTATCAGTCATCCAGTCTGATTTTGGGTTTTCCTTTTTGCATGCTTCTAGAGTAGTTTTAGCCGCGGCCACAACAGTATTCTTCAGTTTCGTCCATGTTGCCTCAGATGAATCTAGTGGGTCGAAATCCGTTTGACTAATCTTCGATTGTAAAATGTCTTCGAAGGGCTTTTCGGCGCTTTTTGGTAGTAATATAGCTTTCTTTGGTTGCACCTTTTTCACTACTTTCAAACGTATTTTTAGTTCTGACGCCAGTAGTTGATGGTCACTTCCGCAGTCCGCTGCCGGTCTAGTCTTAGTTGTTAAAACTGACGATCTCCATCTCTTACCAATGATGATGTAATCTATCTGATTCTTATGACCTCCTGGCGATCTCCAAGTCCAAAGTCTGCGAGGATGCTGTTGGAAGCAGGAGTTCATGATGCACAAGCCATTTTCTGCACAAAACTCAAGAAGCAAGTCACCTCTCTCGTTCCTTGTGCCCAGTCCAAACTTGCCCACTATTTCCCGCTGATGATCGTCGTGCAGCGTGGATCCAATTTTCGCATTTAGGTCGCCCATAATTATTGCTAGTTCTTTGCTAGGTATGGATTGGTAAGTGGTGCCAAGATCGCAGTAGAATCGCTCAATATCCTCATCTGATGATTGGGCGGTTGGAGCATATACCTGTATAAAATGCACAGGGTGAGGTCGTGCTGACAACTTTAGAGTCACTATCCGGTCACTGATTGTATTGTAACCCATTACTTTGGCTCTCATCTCTTTGGACACTATGAAACCCACGCCGCTGAAGCTATTATTCTGACTGCCTGAGTTTATCTTCATGCAACCAGTGGTTCTAATTTGGTGGCCATTGTCTTTGAGATGTGTTTCACTAAGGCCCAGTACATCCAGGCCATATCGCTCCATCTCCTTTTCAATAATTTCCACTTTTCCTGGCTTGATCATTCCTCTCACATTCCAAGTACCAATCTTAAGTGCCCTTCCCTTAGGTGATAGCCCGATAGTGCTTGATGGAGGTTTCCCAACAGTAACCCAATTTCTGTGGGGAGCCTGTGGAAGCACTCCGCCACAGCCGGTCGCATATTTCACACCAGTCGACCCGGCACCGAGCTGGCGCCGATGGTCAGTCGGATGGCATGACATCACACTATTATTCACTCTAAAACTGTTCATGGTGGTTTTCTTGGGATAAAGTATCGCGGTAGATTCCCGTGCCTTTCCGCGTCAATCTTCTCGAGGGTATTTAGTCCTCGTGGCTCTTGAAGCCATGTTGTCAGGTTATCATATCCGCCGCCTGAGACTCGGCGTTAGTCACTCAATTAGCACCACCCAGGGGACACGTGCAGGGTTGTGAAAGGTAATTCCTGCGGACGCGAGCAACCATTGTCCCCCTATGTATCATTTAAAATAACTATATTATTATTAGTATATTCTATAGTTAAAAAAATAGAATAATTTATGGTCGAATTGAAATACCACCATGCTTAATTGGAATTCTTTAAAAATCACTTACAGACTAGTGGTAGCAAAGGATAAGGTTATTCTGATCTTTCACTAGGCTTGAGAAAAAAAGCTAAACAATATCTTGTATTGTTCTTAATGTTGTATCATTCTAATGACAATCTTCAATGTCATTTGTTTCATTACAGGTGAAGATATGGTTTCAAAATCGACGCGCAAAAGCGAAACGCCTACAAGAGGCTGAGATAGAAAAACTGCGTCTATCAGCGAGGCCCCTTTTACCTCCTTCCTTTGCCTTATTCGGTGGGGGAGGAGCGCCCCCCCTCTTCGCAGCCATGGCCGCAGCCACCAGACCACAACTGAGCTTCCTCGGAGGCCCTCCATCGCATCAACACGCTATAAACATGAACATCCTCAATTCCCTCCAACCGCATTGACATTCGGAACACGCGGGAACGCGTGAACCGCCATCTTGAATGGCAGACATTTTGAATTTCCAATATAGGACGTGTTAAGTGACAGTTGACGGATTGTATAAGTATGTAAATTATCTGTGGTAGGACGGTTTTCGTTTTGAGTACAATGTAAGTCAATAAATAATTATTTAAGCTAGCTAATAGACATAAAGTTACTGAATAAGTGCAATCGATTAATATTTCGTTTCGTTCACGTTCATTTGTAAATAAACCATCTCAATATAAAGCTTTGAACTTAAGTTTCTTGGAGTCATTTAATCTATTCATTATCTGTGGGTATCATTGTTAAAAATTAGTAATTACGCATAACCATAGACTAATAATTTCATACGACTATTCTACAGATAATGTAACTATCTATATAGTTTTAATGGAAAACTTTAAATCAATTTATTTTAATATTAGACTAAGTATGACTTATTATTTGGCATTTGGAGACTGACGTTATATAATACTAAATAACATTATATGATTTCTATATTTTAATATCTTCTTTCAGGTACTAAATTATTTTTTTATTTATATACTTTAATAGTAGTCATTCATATGCGAAAACTACCCCCCAAACAAATGTTTCTTCCAAAGAAAAAACTATTAGAGCCAAAATTCATTTGTGCCATTATTTCATTAATGTATAAAATTTAAATTTAAACAATATTTGACTATTTTGGGGGGTCAAGTAATTGGATGACCTAATTTAAATATACCTATTTCCTACATTTACAATTTGGAAAAATTCTGATAATTATTACTATTCAAACAATTTAATGCCTCTTAATTATAAAATCTTAAATTTTTACCTAAATGGGAAAATCTAAAACTTTATTTAACCTCTTTTCTTAATTTAAATATTATCTCCAATACAATCCTGATTTAATTCTTATCATCGCAGTAGTTTATCAAAATATCACAGCTTACCGATTACCGAGGGAAATATCGTTAGAGTACTTGTTGAGATATTTAAAGTACCTTGGAAATCAACATCACTAATTGGATTTTTATATAAGGAATTTTGAGTCCAAAAGTTCATTTTAACAATATAAACAATAACGCTCTGACTATTTATTTCCTTATGTTACGAACGATAACACAATACATAATTGCAAAATTCCGAAATATCGTATATATTGTAATATAATATAGCATTTAGATGCTGCTTGTCTAAGCTACGGTCGGCTATAAATATTGCTCGGCCTTTAGAAAGAGACCGTTTGCTGATTTCAGCTTTATATAGCGATGCCTCTTTCCCACTCAAGCTGCCGGACTGTTCGGTTTTTGTACGAAAGAGATACCGCGCTATAAATCTGAAAGTTACCACCTGTCTCTTTCTAAACGTCAATGTGCAGTATTTACTACAAAGTAATAAAACTAATTTTTTCGACATGTCCTTATATTTTGGCCTATTTTGTACAAAATTATAGTATTGATAGAAAAAAATGTATTGTAAATATTCATTAATTTATTATATACGTAAGAATAATAATATAAATTAGATTTTTTAATAAGTAATTGACTGTTTAATATCAATTTGGTATTAGGCATATTCCTGTTATAAAATAGTATTGTAAATGGAGAATATTAACGCATTTTGTTTTCTTTACTCTAAAATAAAAGGAAGTTACAACTGTATTCAGTGTTTTTATTCAATATGTATAATTATCTTACTAAATATATATTGTTCTATTGAAATTGTACACACGTTTATTGAAAACAAATTTCCCAAAATACCGTGTATGTATTTTTAATATGATTCTAATTAAACATACTACTGTTACTTTTAACGATCTAATACTTCTTTAGGGTAAAAGATTACAAAGAGCTGTAAGAGAAGTAGCAAGAATTTTCTAGAAAAAAGTTAAGAAATAATTGCCTTTGTTTATTCAGGTCCCAAACTATAATTCGAATTATTACTAATAATAAATTCTCATATAAATAACTTATTATTACCCAATTAAGAGCCCATATTTATAATGCAACTGCAATAATCGTTAAACTCATTCAAAATAATAAGCGCACGTCAACAAAAAAATTTCATGGCTGGCAAGACTACGTACAAGTTTACATACTGGTTTCCCTCCAACACTAATTGGTGTTGCCAGTTGAGTAAAAAAAAAACGCTACAATTCAGCTCGTTTAACGATGTTAATTCGCTATAATGCACAGATTTGTATGCTGCGTCGAACGGAACGCACTGACAACTGTCATTAATTACTCATTTATTTATTTATTTACCAAAACGGCCGTTTTATTACTATACGTTGGCAGTAATTTATAGCGATTGGTCGGTTGTGTAATGACGCTGGCTACCAACAGTTTGGCCTGTTATTTTTTGCCCATAAAATAGCGGTAACGAAGCTATTCAACTTTTTCTACGGCCACCTTTAGCTCATACAGAAATGAATTGCTAAATACTTGGAGAATTTTTATTGATGTCCCCTTATAGACGAATGCTAAGGCACTATCGCCACGCAATGGTCGACCAATAAAATAACGAGTATACAGTCATTAATCATTAATTAAATTAGAAATTCAATTAGTTAACCTTCCTCGCTTCTATTAATTAACAGTATTTATACCATTAAAGAAACATTAATTAATTTTTATTTGCGTCGTATAAGGCATTGAAAGACTATCGTGTATTCAATTAAGGGCCCATGTGTTTGGTAATGCGTATGAAGCTATTCACATTGCTATCAACAACTTTAAAAATATCCTTATGGGGTCTGGTTAGCTTGGAAATGTGTTGAAACGGTTTGTCTTATTTATATAGGTTTTTTTAATAACATAGGGGGCAAAAGAACATGCGAGCCACTTGATATACCTAGGTACCTTTTTATAATAGGGAAAGTAGTTTGTGATATGTCGTACTTCTACCGCCTAAAATTCAAATGTTTTCTGTCTTACCGCAGCCCATAAGAGTCAGGGACACCTTCGCAGACTGTTCTTTATATAGATACCTAGTACACAATCATTATATACGACTCCACAAAAACAATTTTGCAATTCCTCTTTCAAATATAAATCAACATTATTTGTTAATAATTGCTAATAGATAATAAACAAAAATATTTAAAAAACCGGTTCACTAAAACCAGAAATACCCAGACTCTAAGATCGTTCAGAAATTAAAATAAAATAAAATAAAATAAAAAACAAAATAATATTAACTCTAGCAACACCAAAAGCTTGCCGTAAAATTAGTATCAATTAGTATAAAACACGCGAAGCAAACGAGTTATTTCTACTACATATTTAGTGTATATTAATTAGCTTATTAATATTTAGAGGTGGTTGGTCTAATAACTACCAATTTGGGTTAATTTATTATACCGCGAATATAAAAGCATTTTAATTTTTATCGTTGAACCAATTTTTTTTTCTAAGGTAGACAGTTTTACATATTAAGTATAACTACTACATTAGTTAAACGAAAACCTTTTAAGGTACTATAGGAATTGGAGAAAGAACCTTGGTGTATACAGAAGTTGTACGGTTACGGGTACCTTTGCAAACTCTAAAAAAACTCTAGGATCTAAGATGTATAAATGAAAATTGTATACATGTCCATTATTAATCCAAAAAATAACTTCAAAAAACATTTGGTTCAGAAATTTTTAAGTAACAAAAAAAAACAAACTGCGTTTCATTTTATAATATTATCAGATGGAAGTATACTATATTTTCTAATTCCTAATTCCATAACATTCTTTGTCATATTCTTTACTCTGTATAAAAACTAGCAACTTGTCGTTCTTGACTCTTTGGTTGTGATGGTAGTTTACTGTGAGGCTAACTTTTTATTCAGTCAGACATTCCAGAATAAAAGAAATATATATAATACTAGCTGTTGCTCGCGACTTCGTCCCCGTCGATTTCTTTTTCCATTATTTCTTCGCTCCTATTAGTCGCAGCGTGATGTTGTGTAGCCTTCCTCGATAAATCATCTATTCAATAAAAAAAAGAACTTTTCAATTCGAACCAGTAGTTCCTGAGATTAGCGCGTTCAAACAAACAAACAAACTCTTCAGCTTTATATATTAGATATAGATGTTTGATACTTACTCTAACACACTAATAAAATAAAACTATCTACGCGTCATAAAGCATACCTGACGCCCAAACGATAATTATATGTTTAAAGCGAAAAATAATTAGCAACATGCAACCCTACATATCTCATATTCCTATCTAATCGGCATTCTGTTAATAAACCGTGGCTGGGTGTGGCGAGGTAATTGTGAAGTCACCTATAAGTTATATTCACATGCAAATAAAATTCAGGGCTGTCACGCGTTGAAAATTTTGCTTAAAATTAAAAAAAAATATTATTTGCTACATACATGTAAATGGTTTATTTGAGTTAGCTAATTCGTTATAATTAATATTTATAATTTAATACAGTAGAAAGAATAAATTAATGAACGATGTCGATCATCATTCAGACAATAAGATTTAGGAAATCCTTGGCATTGTTGTATGATGCAAGAAAAAGGTTGGAAAAAAAACTCTTAAGTTTGTTCACTATCTTCAGTTTATAAATTTTCTACATTATGTTTAAACATTTGTTTGAATAACATTCTCAAAATTCCACCATTTTTTACATATACAATATACATTTGATATAATAGCCATCTAAAAATAGCTAAAAATTATCTGTTGGGAACCCTGGTACCACCCCGCAATCTTCTGGTTACCCATTTGTCAATAATAATTCGTTTTGAACGCAAATATTCTAAGCCAATAATCTCTTTGATTGCAATTTTCTTCATCTTCATTTTGCACCAGCAAATAATTATAGATCATAATCTTTGTTAAAAATTTAATTAATTAATATAATATATAAAAATAAACGCATACAGACAAAGGTTTATCATTACATAGGGCTAAACAAAGGCCCTTTCATCTGTATGTCCCTATATACTTATACTTAATTCTAAAAAACTACGCAGCCGATTTTAATACAGTTTTATTTATAAGATAAAGTGATTCAAAAGGAAGGTTTATGTGTATAATACATGCATAAATGCGGTTAAAACCGCGGGGCAATGCTAGTAAAGATATAAAGTGTGAAGAAATAATTTAATAAACATTTATTTTATAGACTACAGTTCTATATTAGGTGTTTCTCGTTAACCTAATCGTAGATTGAAGATAAAACGGTTATTTGTAACGCTATACATAATTTATAAGGCTAATAGCGTCAATATGCCTTAAATGATGATCTCATTACAACATTAGGAAGAGAAATCTAGATACTACTTTTGCTCACTACTAGATAACTTAAGTTATGTATTAATCGACCAAACTTACGACGATCGTGTACTTCATATAAAACTCGGCATTAGACATCGCGTTTGACATTCGTCTAGATTGCTTGGTCATTTTTGTATCTTTTTTTATTTCTCGAATACTTAATAACCTACGTATCTTTAAAACGAATTTTAATCCTAACAGACAACAGCGCCTGTATACTATAAAGGTTGCTGTCATTTAATTGTTTTGAATATAAAACGGTTGTTTGTAATGACATATTTAAATTCAAATAAATATTATAAATGCGAAAGTAACTGTCTGGTTTACGCTCTCACGATTAAACCATTGAACAGTTTTTGATAACATTTTATAACATTGTCTAAAAGCTTCATCGTCTATAACGATATTAAAGGCTCTGGGATTTTAAATACCTTATGAAAGGTTGTATGTGAATCATGCCCTCATCGTTAGTTATATGCAATCACGTAATACTATTATAAAACCGCATATGGTTAGTAATATAACCTTAATGACTACTAGATACGTAAGACCAAGCCAACTAGACGAATGTCAAGCCCCACACTTATATAGATAAGACGTATAGACGTTACGTACGACATTCGTCTAGATCCCGTACTCCATTTATTATTTAAAAACATTCATTAAATCAAAGCATAAAATTAATGCATACACTTAAAACGAAGGCAGGCTATTACGTCATTTATATTTATAAGAGAGGATTAAATGGTCGAGAATGGCCAAGGGCCATAGTGACAGGTAAGACAAAATATGAAAGATTATCTGTCGGTGCAAAATGGCTGCCTGGCTTGATGTTTTAATTAGCCCACAGGCACCGTGTTAGCCATTTGCCAATTGGTCGCTAGGGCTGCTACTTACAAGTATTTAATATATAATTTTATATCGTAATTTTTTTTAACAATATTTAAAATATTTATTAATATTTCTTATGTGTTCTTAAGTGAAAGGTTTAAGTTTTTCGAGCTTTTGACTATAAATAAATATTATAATTATGGTATACAAACACTGTAAGCATCAGTAAATAATTAATCGAATACAAGAAAAACTAAATATAACAAATCATTAAAAGAAGATATTAAAGCCAATTCAAAAGATACAATTTTTGCACATTTTACTTTAATCACCTCTTAATAAAATACATTAATTAATTTGAAATGTTGAAAAACGTTTTTTTTGCCAATACGTTCAAACATAAATGTAAAAACGATGGCATGAATATTGTATTGGTACTTGGTAGCAGCCCTAGCCAGAGGTTGATTATTGCTGAGGCCATGAAAATTGTTTAACGCCCTTCCAGTGTCGGCGAATATCTTCATTTAGCTCTCTGTATTGAAAGCTAATTTTGTATTAACTGCTACAGTACTGTAAAGAATTAATATAAACTAGTTGTGCCCCGCGTTTTTACCCCCTTTCCCGGGTAAGTACTGAGATAAAACGTACCATATATGTTGACCCAAGGTGTCACCGGTCTACAAATCAAATTTCAAGTAAATCGGTCGAGCCGTTTTTGCGTGAAATAATAACAATAATATTAGTAGGATTTTTTAAGCAGCCTACTCGCGCTACTGGTATGTAATTATTTTGTCAATGTAAAGATTAATAAATCCCTGTTCCCCTGGTTTTTGAGTTTCATTAGTTCATAGTATAAATAAAATTTGCCTTGAAGTCCACGGATGATTTATACGGCGAGAAAAAGTCGAATAATTAACGGGAAAATTTTTGACCGAAGGAAGTCTGTTGGTTTTTAGTATAATATAAAATAGTTTCCATAATATTATGGAAACTATTGCAGATATCTTCAAAAGCTTTCGCATCTCAACATTAATATTGAAAGAAGCTACAGCACCTTAATCGCCACTCGCCAATTACAATTCTGACATCCGAATAGAGTTATTCGAATGATTTTTAATCGGATACCGTGATTAATCCGATACGCCCACAAGCGAGTGAGTTATCAATGCTATACCGAACTAATTAACTATCGGCAGTTACCCGCGTGAATTAATCGATTCCATTCGCGATTTTAATAATCGATTGTCAGACATGATTTATGTTTATTTGTTTTTCGTACTCCGACTTTTGGGCTTTAATTAATTTAATGCGTTGTTGTTATTGTGAATGAAATTGTTGAGTTTAAATTAGTAAACCTTTTTATAATCTACGTTAGTTATAGGACAAAGAAAGAATGGTTAAACATACCTACTATTCATGATTTAGTTTTTAGTTTTATTTTTAGTGGTGAATCGACTGCATTGGTAGTTAAGATTATAGTTGGTTATAAACTGATAGAAAGTAGTATGTAGGTCTACGTGAAACCTACTAAATAGATACTTCTATTATGGCAAAGTGGAGCAGTAGGTTTTCAGTCAGTAGAAGTCCGACATATCTGAAAGACACGAAGACTTCGTGAAGAATGATGAGAGTTCGAAGCCCAAGGGTGTCCAATAGGATTTTTCCTCTATACCTACAATCCTTATACAAAAAAATATGCATGAAAACTAATTAAATATTTTCATAAAAGTTATGAAACCCTTCTGAATGAAGGATCGAAAACGAGTTTTAATTATAATTATAATTTGTTAATATACTTACTTATAGGCTATAACAATTGACATTGATTGTGAGTTGGGTAACAAATTTCCTCGTAACAGATGTTTCAGATAAGACAACAATGCAAGGGCATTATGTAATGAGCATACGGTATAAAAGGGTTGAATATTTTTATTATTAATTTAAGAAATTGCGGCTTCAATTTTTATGACGGCCAGTGTTGAAAGATTATGGCGTTTAATTATGGAAAATGATTTAATAGAATTTAATTTTGCATTCATTACATAATATGTAATAATTACTGTCGTCTGAAGCACCTATTACGAAAAATAAAATGAATATAGGAAGTTGATTAAAATGTGCTCGAAACGTCGTAGATCCACAATTTTTCGAGAAAGTTCCCACACGTACCTAATAGCTTCTCACCAGAATTCTATTTTTCTTTCGTAGGTTTGTTCCCCACTCCGTGAAAACGCCATGACGTCCTCATTCAATTTTCTGCCCTTATTTGTGACATACCGTTCACCTTTTCTTTTTCTGTCTTTATTAAGGTAACTCTTGCTCATTAAAGGAGATGGTGATAAAGTAGATGAACCTCTAAATCTTTAATTAACCATTCAATATGCTATAGTATATTGAATGGTTAATTAAAGTAAAAAAAGATATCTGAGGCAAACTTACACGACGCTTTTTTCTCTTCAACAATGGTAGCAACTTAATATGAGCCGGCACAGTTCGGTATGTTTAAATATTTCCCTTATAATTCTATAAGTAAAAAATATTACGCAGTAACGCTTCCATAGCAATGGTGACTAGTCAGCGTTCAGTCGGGTTAATCACACATAAAAATATATTTATCCTGTAATTTGCATGGGAACCAAACTCGATCTTTACTTCAGCGAATACCAGCTCCATAAAGCATGTTTCTTAGTACCTAAGCACTTCCTTTGAACCTGAATTGACGAGCTGCTTTGCATAAAAAGATTCGCCTACAATTAAATCTATTAACGTTAATAGTTACCCAGTTATGGCAGGCTCTATAAGTCTACGGGAAATTTAACTGCACGTCTTTTGACGTTTAATCCAGTCACAAAGACAAACTATCCTCCACCTATATAGAACAATATTTTTATTGAAAATTTCGATTACTACTTATCTCTGATATTTAGTAAGTTTTCTTTAGTAGGATCTGGACTGGTAGATCAAAAATTTTTAACTTAATTACAGTTAATACATTTTCTTAGGCATTCTTCAAGGCAAAGCTTGAGAGATCCTGTTATTTACCACCACAAATCATTGCCTGCTTTCTTATAAAAAGAGTAAAATTTTATATAGTGTTAACAAGTCCATTATAAACGGTCTAACTGAGAAACTTCCTTCTTTTTGAAACCAGCTATTTATTAATAACCTAGGCAAATAAGCAGGTAAGCCACCTGATGGAAAGTGGTCATCGCCGCCTATAAACACCCGTGGAAGTTGATATCTCTGGCGTAGGTTACAGGCACTTTACAAAGAAAAAGGGCACAAATATCCGCGCCTTTAATTTTCTTCATAATTTCAACAGAAGAAACGTCAAAAAACGTACATTACATACTATCACTACACGTTTCTCATCGCGCTACCACTCTTGTAGGCTACAGGCTAGTAAACAGGTGTATGCTAATTAAGCAGGCACAAAAACTCACATCAATGGCAAGCGATTCTGACTTCGCTTAAGTACCACTAATGAGTATGACGACATAAAATTTTTCCTCGAAGTGTTTAATACCATTTTCAGTGTCTCCAAATTAGGTTTACGGTAAAAACTCGCTCGTTATGTACACATGAGTTCTATGTAAATATATTTCCTGTACTTTATTGGCGTTTGATGGCTGGTTTCAACAGGGGAAATGACTTTTCTATTCTTATAATATTTAACTAGAGCAAGAACGTGTTAACTCGAGTATAAAGATTTTTCTTGTTGTTTATTTTTTCACTCAAATTTTACAGATGCATAGAAGACTCGTTATGACCCTTCTAGTCTAGCCTGTCTATATTTTATTAGTGAAGTATTTTTGATCACTCACGGTGTACCTTCTACCTGCAAGACTGAGACATTCTCCGCTGTCTACGTCTCGTTCTCTCCCTCTGTCTGTAAGATAAATAATCAACATAATAGTAGGTATTTTGTTTTAGTAAATTTCATAAAGGAAATGTGACCATATCGCATTTAGCAAAGCATCGCTTACTCTAATTACAGCTCCAAAAATGGTCAAATAAAAGCGGCCTCAGAACTGGTTGGACACACGTTAATTGAGTCCGATTCTAAGAAAGTTTCACAAATTACTTTGGGCTACCGGCCTTAAGGATCATGTCGAAGTGAACTCTATATACAGGGTGTAAAGACTTAACTCTAAAAATTTGGAAAGTAAATTGAGACAATGATTCTAAAGATGTATGAATATAAAAATTAGTTTTCAATTTTTACATCATTTTTTTACTATTTCAGAACCAGGAAGTGTGCTATAGCGCTGTAGTGCAGTATAAACTTATTAATCGTAGTAAAGCTATAAAACAATAAAATTGCTGATGTATTTTAAACTGGCCGTTTGCGATCAAAACACCCCGCGACCTCACGCGTCGTAACTTTGCTGGTTGGGAAATAAGAATTATAGCAACCGTCAATTAGCGGTGAACGAAACCTGCGCAGAAGTCAAAAATAAGGTATCGAGGTAGCGGCGCGGCGCGCGGGGCGCGTGATCGTCGGGTGCGCGAGCGTTGATTGGTTGTCCCAGTCGTGTTGTCTTTCTCGCACCAACGAGCGC
>DWAJ01004529.1:0-12774 GCA_018238005.1 Eurema mandarina
TTTTCTAAGCGTTTAAGGAGCAATGGGATGGATACTGTGTCGAATGCTTTTTGAAGGTCAAGGAAGACGCCTACACAGCATTCGCCTTTATCCAGCGCCGAGGTTATTTTAGATGTTAACAGAGTAACGGCGTCTTCTGTCGACTTTCCCTTTCTGAAACCGAACTGGTTACTCGCTGGGTAGTTAATGTGTTCTAAGAAATTAGTGAGTCTTGAGTTAACCAGTTTCTCGAGAATTTTTGACAAGGTCGAGAGTAGTGCTATTGGTCTATAGTTGGTTGGTAGAGCGCGGGAGCCAGATTTAAATATGGGACAGATTGTGGCTGATTTGAAGATGGTCGGGAAGGTTCCGGTGGATAAACTAAGGTTACATAAAAAGGTGATTGGTTTTGTTATCAGATTTAAGAATCGTTTTAGGAATGCAGAGGATATGTTGTCTGGTCCTGGTGCGCTATTTGGCTCCAGGGACATTATAATTTTGGTGACCTCGTGAGTATCTGTAGGGCCTAGGGACATTGATTTAAGGGGTTTGTTGGGTTCGTATGCATGACCTGCTAGTTCCTGTTCGCTTTTTTTCAGTTTTTGTAGGATGTTGTGTGCGAGTTGGTGTCCTATTGTTGAAAAATGTTTGTTTACTTTATCTAGTGATTTCACCGGTGTGTCCATTAGAAGTAAGAGATCATTAGAATTCTCTTTATTGTTGTTCAAATTACAGAGTTCTTTTATTAACTTCCAAGTTTCTTTGCTTTTTCCTGTGCTTTTGTTAAATTTTTCTTTGTAGTAGTTTTGCTTAGCTTTTTTTATAATTTTATTGCAAATGGATTTGTATTCTAGATATTTTTGTTTTAGGGTAGTATCCACAGGTGATTTTTTTGTTTTATTGTAGAGTTTATTTCTATTACGAATTGATCTTACAAGACTTGCAGTAATCCATGGTTTTAGAGGCTTAAATTTTTTAGGTATTGGAATATTTGATGAATTTTTCTTTAATATCGTTTGGAATGTTTCGGATAAATGTATGGCGGCAGTGTTAGCATCATTTAGAGAGTAAAAAGTGGTCCAATTCACTTCCAAGAGATCCTTTTCTACCTGGGTGTAGTCAATGACAGTCTTAAATAAGACATCAGGCACGTCTCTGGAAGGATTTGAGTTAATCTTAAGGAGAATGGGAGCATGATCTGTGAATTCTTGAAAGACTATGGCTTCATATAAATTGGAAGTTTTGACCATAAAGTGGTCTAGGCATGAGTTACCTCTAGTTGGGAGATCAATGCCCTGTTTAAGGCCATGGAAAGCTAACATCGTTAGGTATTCACTCGTAAATCTGTAGTTATTTGATGGCATTGTATCTATGTTAATGTCGCCTGTCAGGATTATATTTTTAGTGTGTAGTGAGTGCAGCAATTCGTCGAGGGACGCCAAATAGGGCATGGGATTTTTAAAGGAGGGGGGACGGTAAGTACACAATATTGTAAATTCGTTTTCGAGCTGCAACATTAGGCAATTACCTTCTACTACGTTTGGCTCTGAACACGTTGCTTTGAGTCTGGACTTCACATACACTACTACGCCGTCATTTTGATTAATAGATTTGGAGTTAGTAAAAGATGTGTAGCCTTGTATAACGGGTATATTATAGTGAGATTTGGTCCAGCATTCGGAAAATACTATTATATCAATGGGGAAGCTAAGTTGTGCAATGAAAATGAGAAAACTATCTAGGTTACAGTGAATACTTCGAATATTAATAGAAAGAATATTTAAGCATTTGTCAACGCGTTGGTTGTTGAATAATATGTGTTTCGCATCGGATGGATGGCTTACAAAGGTGCACCGTATTGGGTTTAAATTTTCAATTTCTTTGGATATGTTATTGTTTATAATATTGAATTTTTATGATTTAAATGAACATGATACAGATAGCAATTTCGAAATGGTTTGCTAATAACCTTAATACGTCGTGTTGTGTAGGTACGGGAGATCGTGCGAAGTATTTTCGTAAGTTTTGACATTAATTTTAAAAACCGTGTGTGTGTGTGGTTTATGATTGAGAATTGTGTATATTGCAAGCTATAGAAGCGACGAACATTATAGTGTGGGTGTACTGGTGCGTAATAGTTGGTTTGTGAAGTGTGTAATAGATTAAGAGATATGTACGGACATTTTGAATTACCTTTTGATTTTTGATAGGCAATAATTACATTATACAAAAGTTGAAAAATTACAGGGGCTAGTCACAATTTTTCGAGGGACGCGAGGTCTGTTTCATCCTTGATTCGCCGGGCGGGGGTGCCTTCTAATTTGCGTATGTATATGATGCCGTTGGAAGTCCAGCAATATCTGTAGTTGATTCGCTTGGCGGTTTCCCTAGCCGCAGCGAAGAGTTTACGGATGCTTGGAGTGAGACTCTCGGTTATAAATACAGGTTGTATGGGGCCGGTGTTCGAAAAGTAACTGCTATTTAGTTTATCTTTATTAATTTTGTTGAATTTTTTGGAAGCTAGCAATACGTCATTCCTTTTTATTGATGTTACAAATTCCGCTATTATGGGTTTATTGCTTATTGGGAGCCTGTATATATTTTTAACGTCCGATTGTTCTATCTTTTCGTTGATTAGTTCGCCCGTTTTTTGAAGTATTTCTAATAAATCGTTTTTCTTTTCATTGGGTTTTTGCGGAATGTTTTTAATTTCTAATGTAGAAAGAGAGGTATTTCGTTGTATAGTTTCTAATTTTGCTTCTAGCGTTGTGATTCGATGCTGATCTAACTAACTAAATTTTAAGTTTACTAAGGCATGCCAAATTTCAAGCGTTTAACTTAAACGGTTTAGATTTTGCATACAAAAGGATTTTCCCCCTAATTTGCGTTCCCGTGGGAATTTCGAGAATTCCTTTCTTACTGCACCTCTACGGTACCTAAGCTACGTCCCTTCCAAATTTCAAATGCCTACATTTAGTTAGTTTGCCTACGTTAAGGTTGTGCTTGTCGGTCAATCAGTCAGTTTCTCTTTTTATATAGAATATATATCTCTGAAATAAGTAATGTGTAATCAATCATGAACAGAATCACTTAATTTTATTAAACAAAGCTTAAGAAATAAAACTTTGCCAACATTTTAAAATACTCCGTTTGTTCATGCTATGCTTACCAGTAGGTAAAGAAAGTCACTAGTACTTATCTTTTGGTGAAAAAGGGTTTAAATATATGAGCGTAAAAGAGTTATGTTCAAATACAGAAATAGTTAGTACCATAGTCATGATCAAAGGGTAGTACAAATAATTTGGTCTTGACGCAAATTTTTGAAAAGACATTTGATGTTTTAAATTTTATGCTTATTTCCCGATCGACAATAGCGGTAGGTTGTTTAAAAGTACATTGCTGTATTTTTTATTTTATTTTTCTTGGCTAACATAGCCTATAAAATATATTATATAAATAAACAATAAATAAATGCACTTAAGACGTTCCGAATTAGAAAAATCGTAAAAAAATATACAATTATGTGAACAAATTACTATCCAATTTTATATGACTTTCGGAGATAAGTCTTATACATCCTGTATTAATCGTTTTTTTGTTAAAACGGAAAACGATGCTTGTACGGCGAACCAAGGGAAGACTCTTGAGCAGTCGAACCACTGACTGGAAAACCGTTATCACCCCATTTGATTTTAAGAAAACGTACTTTTATTTATATTAGAATATGAATATATTTAATTATTAGACATAGTACATTAAATAAATTTCTTCAAATTAAATATCTATGTGTTACTTTCCCTAAAAAAAGGGTATTCAATTATTCACACTTCATTGATACTTTCGAAATTTCTGACAGCTCCAAAAATATTCTCAAAAATGTTTAGTTTAAGAGATACAGATAGTAATTTAGTAGTAGGTACCGTAGTGGGTATAGTAATTAATTAATTAACATATGTTAATTTGTTTAACTATTAAAAAACTACAATATATTAATTTATTTTTACGTCTGTAGAATTTTTAAATAAAAGTATATGGTTGTCTATGGAAACCAGTACCAACATCCAGATATCAAAGTTGAATTTGACAGTTGCCACAACCATAAACAAAAATTTGTCTTTCACAAGTTTGACTGCGAACATGGCGGTCGGTAAAAATAAGGGCCTCTCGAAAGGCGGTAAAAAGGGTGTTAAGAAGAAGATGTAAGTTCGGAATATACGTATCAATGGATTATTTAATAGTTTCCCTATTCGACAAATCGATTACTATTCCCCCAGTGAAAGTGATGTTCGAAATAATTGTGGATAAAGTTGGTGTCTCGTGTCATAGTTGATTGTTGTAATATCCCGGTGATAACTAATCAAGTTCTTTAATAGCTAAATAATAATACTTTTCAATAGCCTTCTTATGTATAAAACTCATAATTAAGTGGTTATTTTCTATATTGTTTGTCGGTGGTAAGTTTTGCTTATAGGTTAGACTAACCTGTTTTTCAATTTTCAGTGTGGATCCCTTCACACGTAAGGACTGGTACGATGTTAAAGCGCCGTCCATGTTCACCAAAAGACAAGTGGGAACCACCCTTGTCAACCGCACTCAGGTAATTTCATTAATTCTTTTTTGTTTGACATGGTTTGCACATGTTTTAGTTGTAAGTGCTAACTTTCAAAACATAACTCCTGTGTTAGTAAGGAGTGAAACAAAAATATAACCACGTGGTATTTTTGTTTTTACGTTTAAAATCGTTTTAAATAGGTGTGAAATGTATACTTGCTAAAACCTCAAATCTGGTAGAATATTAAACTGCGGATTCTGCTTAATGATGGAGAATGTACGTTAAACCGTAGGTAAGGCCTATTATCTGCTTCTTTAAGCATATATAGCTAGTATAACTTAAAACTATTTTGAAGGCAAGTTAAGGCAACTAACAACTTTATATGATGATCCACCTAGCTCGCAATGACACACATCTGATGAGAACTTTGTTCCCTTTTGATTTAACAACTGAACTTCTATTAATTTTATTATATTACTGTGTATAGTCAACATATATTAATTCGTACAACTATACTTCTAGGGAACAAAAATTGCATCTGAAGGCCTGAAGGGACGTGTCTTTGAGGTCTCATTAGCTGATCTGCAGGCAGATACTGATGCGGAAAGGTAATATTCGATTAAATTCCATTTTATTTGTTAAATATTCAATTTAAGAGTTCTCTATTGCTTTGGTGACAGCCTTTAATAAAGTAAATTATTAGTCCATGTAGCTAAATTTTTAACTCATTCTAAATATAATGGAAATACATTATAATTATAATATGAATGTATTAAAACATTCCCATTGTAAATTCAAATGATTGACTCTGTTCGTAGGTTGTTCTTTATTTTACATTTAAACCAAGTGGTTTAAGTATGTACATACTTTTTTACAACAATATTTAAAAATTAGAACTAAGTATATAGTCCTTAAACTTTCTTCCAGAATCTTCTATAATATATTTATTTTTTAATTTTAAGGTCTTTCCGCAAATTCCGTCTCATTGCTGAAGACGTTCAAGGTCGCAATGTCCTCTGCAACTTTCACGGCATGGACCTCACCACTGACAAGCTCAGGTATGTTTAATGTGATTCCACTTTCTTATTATATATTAACTATGAAAGCATTTATTCATAATCAATTTAATATAGCTTAGGTTAGAAATTAATTAGGAAGATTGCAACATTCAAACTTGTTCGATCTTATCCTCCTGAAGAAAGTTGAAGTTAAAAATGGCAAATATTTTGTGGTGTACACACTCCTGCTTGTTTGCCAGTTTCTCTATTAAATAAGTGACGTTTACGTTTTATTAAATAAGGATAAAAGCCCAATTGAATGAGAAATAATCTCAAATTGCTAGAGATTATTAGACTATAATATCTTAAATACAAACTGAGAAACATACAAAGAATTTTATTCCCAAGAATTGATATAATGTACATTAATTTGGATGTAAATTGAATATGAAAACAATATTTTAAAACTATGTACTAGTTGTATTTGATTATTTATTTTAGAAATGTTAACAATACTATGAATTTAACTATTAACCCGAACCTTTAGTTTAAATTTTGAACTAAATTGTGCAGTCCAGCTATATGAAGATGCTCCAGTGGCCTTTATATCGTTTCAAACTGCAAAAACTAATGCAATTACATGGTATCACATTGGTATTTAATACATACCAATGTATTTGTGTGCTTGCAACACTATTTATTTTTCATTACTTGTTATTATTAGTAATTTTAAGAGTAAGTGAAAAGATTGATTCAAGATAAACTATGATTATAGTAACTAAAGTTTGTTATATATTGAAACTGATTCTAGGCTGTCTGAAGTAGAGTATAAGCTTTTTGGTTAAATTATATCATTTTTTATTCGTACTGTTTAATAGCTATAACATTACAGACAAATAATAATCATTTATAACCTTACCAATGTACCCAATCTACTCAGTTTTAAACTAGGATTTTGGTAGTATAAACTTCAATATTAATCCAAATATCCCTCAAACAGATGGATGGTCAAGAAATGGCAAACCCTCATCGAAGCCAACATTGACGTGAAGACCACAGACGGATACCTCCTCCGTGTCTTCTGTATTGGTTTCACCAACAAGGACTCTTTGAGCCAACGCAAGACGTGCTACGCCCAACACACACAGGTATAATCCTTATAACTTATAAAATTTTATTGTTATCACTACATAGTATACATGTAATAGTTGCTTTCTCTGTCCCTATATCCCTATGTATGCTTTAATCTTTTAAACTATGCTACTTACTTAATAATTATATTGTTAATAATAATAATTTCAAATGATTAATTTGAATTCCAATTTTAATGTATTCCAGTTGATTATGAAGTTTAAACAACATTAAATATAACCTTTGCATAATATCTGGGGTTCTTGGTATTGCAAAATATTTTATGTATATAGTTAAATACTAACATATTTTACATATACGTTTACAAGATAATAGAGTAAACAATTAATCTATTGTTAATATAAAAACAACTCTGTTAAAATAAAAAAACTGAAGCATTATCATTATTATTTATAACGAAACTAACTCTTCAAAGGGTATTAAATATTTAGTCTTAGATTTTTTATGTTTAGGTATAAACATTTCAGATTTATATATTTGTATTAGTATGCAGTCCAGCTATATACGGACTAAAACATGGTCCTTATATCGTTTCAAACTGCAAACATAAACGCGACCGCACTGTTTTACGTCTTAAATATTATTATTTTTGGCCTCCTGTGTCGTTGCTACAGTTTTGTTCTATTATAGTCTTATTCATTAGCTAAAAAGCATATTTAGTTCGCATATCGGAAACTCAAAACTGTAATACAAAATTTTTAAGTACTGTGGTTGTAGAAGATTAGTTTTAGGGTCTAAGTTATATATATGCATCCAACCTCAAAAGAGAAAATAAAATAGTTTCTTTTCTAATCTATAATCTAAAAATGAACCGCTTAAAATATTGCTAAAGGCATTACTCAATTTTCAACATCCTAAACTAGAGAAAAAAAAAGGTTATAAGTTTAAAGGTGCGTGAAGAAAGTCTCCTTGACGCAGCTAGTATTACAGCATAGTATAAGTGAAAACAACTGATGTTATAACATAACTGATATAACAAATGATATCATTCCACCAGGTCCGTGCTATCAGGAAGAAGATGTGCGAGATCATCACCCGAGACGTGGCCACCTCTGAGCTCCGGGAAGTTGTCAACAAGCTCATCCCCGATTCCATTGCTAAGGATATCGAGAAGGCTTGCCACAGCATTTACCCGTTAAGAGATGTGTGCATTAGGAAGGTTTGTATTATTGTATATTTTAAAATTGATCAACTTTGTTTATTAAGAATTTATTTTTCTGCAAATGTTTGGGTAATTGATTTAAAACGCTTATATTTTTTATGAATTTTATTAGTGTCAATATAGAACTAGGAATATTATTATTGTAAAATATCAAGAGACATTGTTTTTTCTTCAAATTATTTTTTCACAGAGAACCTTTTTATGATTGACACAATTTTAGCTATATAAATATCGAAGTGTTGCTTTCTAATATACCATAATGATTAGAATACAAATTTTTTGATACTGTGCTGTTTATATGATGATCCACCTAGCTCGCAATGACACACATCTGATGAGAACTTTGTTCCCTTTTGATTTAATCGCTGATGTTATTAATGAAGCTATTCATTACATTTTAATACACAAATGCACTTCCTACATTATTTTTTGTTTGTTATAGGTGAAAGTATTGAAGAGGCCACGCTTTGAAATCGCGAAACTCATGGAATTGCACGGAGAAGGTATGAAAAATATTTTATTATTATGTAAATATTGGAATTTTAATTTCTTGATATAAAACAAAGCTCCCAGTCTAAATTTATTACAATATTTTTTCAGAAAAAATGATGTACATTTCTAAATCATATTAAAAATCATTTTGAGTACTTACATTTTATTTATTTTCGACTGTTTATGATATTAAATACAAAATGTTTATAATGATGATCCACCTAGCTCGCAATGACACACATCTGATGAAAACTTGTGTTCCCTTTTGATTTTATTGCTGATAACATACATACATCTATTTAATATTCCTCAATATTATATAAAACTAATAATTAATATAATTGTTGCAGGTGGCGGCGGCAAACGTGGTGAGGCTGGTGATAAGTCTGAACGTCCCGAGGGCTACGAACCACCAGTGCAAGAAAGTGTATAAGAATATACGTTTAATGTGATTCCATTGTGTTTTATTTGATACTAACTACTTTTCTACAATAAATTAATATTAATTCTTTTAATACTAGCGACCCACCCCGGCTATCCTATCTTTTAAGTTGGATCAAACTGCACACGGTGTGCAAATTTAATTTAAAATCGCTACAATAGTTTAAGAGCCAATCACGGACAAACAACGTGGCACCGGTAATTTATGTTTCACCAGAAAATAAGAACAGCAAATTTATAATTTTCCTAGGAAATTATAAACGAGAGATAAATTGTATTATTTTACGACCACATTTTCACAAATTTATAAATTTACCGAACTCGCGCGTAAAATAAGTATGCACATGCATACTTCTTATTTTACAATACAAATTGTATACAAACCTAATAACTACCTCATTAATAAACCGCATGGAAATCAGTTCCGTAGTTTTAATGATTTAAGCATACTAAAGATGAGAGTATGAGCCTTTATATCCTCAAAACGGTATATTTTGTTGTTAAATCTAATCTAACAATTAATATCATTTTTTGTACCGACTTCAAAAAAGGAGGAGGATCTCGATTCGTCTATGTATTATTTTATATATGAACCTACATCCAAAATAGCTTCATCATGAGTGATAATTTCACCTACCTTATGACATAACTATCGTTTACAAAAAAATTCGTAATCTCTTAGACTAAAAGAATATTATTTTTCTTACTCTCGGGAAACGCTCGCGATGGCAACAATAGCTGATAAAAAAGCGGTACGTTCGAAATTGAAAAATATACATATCATACTTATAATTGACACCAATATAAGTTTTCATATCAAATTTATCTGATTTTTTAATAAAACACTGAATATGAATCTCATTATGCAAAGGAATAATAAATTTAAAGTTAATTTAATTTATAGTTATTAGGACGAAGATATGTATTGTGCTAATTTGATCAAAAGTAAACTCCGTGATCCGTCTGATTAAAAATACAATTTTTTTTCTATTTTATTAATCTGCAATCGGTCTTCAGGAACCATGAACAGATTGATTGTGCGTGGAGGACTTTTACGGAGATCAGTGCCAGCGCCCTAATTCCATTTATCGTAGCACAACGCCAGTTCTCTTCAACCGCCATGCTCTCTGTTGTAGTAATGCCTTCGAATTTCGAAATTGGATTAGGATGCCTTTCCAGTCTTTCCTTGTATGTCTTTCTAAATCTGTAAATCTAAAAATACAAATAAAACGATTATTATTTTTAAATAGGTAATTTATTTTATGCCATGTCACATTTGTTGCTCTGACGTCTCCAAATGGTAAATAGTTAAAAAATATAATTTGTCACAGAAACTCCATAAATTACTACTTTAATTTTATTTATTATAAAGATAATGATTAGTTACGTTACGTATCTACAAACTCTAAGCTAGTATTTAAAATTTTAACATGGCAACGTTTTATTTATAAGTCAGTCACATGAAATCATAATTCAGAAATGAAATAATTTCTAATCGCGTGAGCCGCTCGGCGCTCACTGATCACTCGAGTGTCTGTTGACTGTTCTGTGAAGTTGTGAAGTGTATTTGTATTTTGCCTGTTAGCTGATAAGCGCAATATGATTGTCGGCGGCTTTCAGTTATCGTACGGTGTTAATTTAAAATAATTTAATCGTATTCATGTCGCACCAACGAACACTATAACATTAGTTATAAAATCGTATGATCGTATCGCATTTCAATTTATTATACGAAAAAACTCAAGCGAAATCGATTCGCCGGTAGTGATTCCTATATTTACGTGAAGTGAGAACAAGTTATTTATATTATATTTTATAAAATAAAATGGGTGCCCATGTATCGAGAAATGATTTCGAGTGGGTTCTTACTGAGGAGCCCCATGCTAGTCGTCGGAAGATCATTTTAGGTATGTAATTACGTCACTTGCTAATTTATTCTTATTTGGGCGGCAGACGAACAGGAATTTTTGGCCAACTATAAATAAATAGGTTATCTACAATAAAATACTTCGTTATACTTTTTCCTTACAGTATCTCACTAAGAATCGTTATTTAAACATTATATGGGCGTTTAAATGTTTTTGAGCTAAAATAATCATGTTTATTAATTGCTTTCTAATTTATTTAAGCAGTCGAATATTTATTCAACAATTGTGACTCCATAATGAAATTCGTGTACACTTTTTTGATATTACACAATCTTAAATTATACAAGCAAAAGTCAATTTAGCTGATGATAAAGCCAGAGAAACTCCTTAAAAAGTAACAAGGGTAACCAATTATTAGGTACAATTCAGGGCATGTTAAAGTGGAAATAATGTTTCAAATAAAACCTTCCTATAAATATAACTTACTATATATAGAAAATCTTTATTATATATTGATAAGAAACAAAGGTAAATTCTCTTTTCAATATTTGTTAAATAACTTAAAGCTTTGTATGTTGTTGGTTCATCTCTTTCATCAAACTAATAACTATTTCAATCGTAAGCCAAATACTGTGACATTAGGAAGGTCAATAAAAATGTCTACTGGTTTCTAAATATTTCAAGGTTATGAGGAAAATGTACTAGAATTTTCTTCATTCATTAACACTATTAGATAAAATTGTAGATGGAGGGTAAAGTCTTTTTATATGAAACGAGTTGTTGTTTTCTTTCTATAACCTTTTTTGTGTCAAAAAAATCATTTAAATTCATTCAAAAAGAAAATAGACAAAAAATATCATTTACACTGAAGAAATTTTATACTCTCTCAGAATTTTTTTTTCATGAGAAAGTCACAAATAACATTTATTTATTTAATTATAATTAAATAAATATAATATTTTGGTAGTGTAAATGTCTGTGAAAATAAAAAATTACATGAATTCTTATTCTCTATTTCTATTACACTTAATGTGCAGAATAATAATATCATATGAAACAAAGTCACTTTCTTCTATCTGTATGTATGTATGCTTAAACCGTTAAAATTATGCTCCCAGTTTTCATGCCGTTTTATTTATCAGATAGAGTGATTCAAGAGAAAGGTTTATGTTATTACACACAGGCAAAAATGTAGACAAAACTGCAATGCACTGCTAATTTAAAATAAAACAATATTTTTTAAGCCAAAAAATAAACATTTAATAATAGTCTGTCTCAAATAATTATGTCATAAATTATACAATATACATATAGATTGATATCATAGAAGATAAATAATTAATATTTCTTTGATAAGTTTGTTTTCAGAGAAAATGATTTATTGTTAGATAATAAACGCTTGTTATAAAACAAAAAAAAATATAGAGTAATGAGGCATGTAGTTTATTATGATAATATTTAAAGAGACTATAACAATTTTTTAGAGGTTGAATTTTTAGACTTAATGTTAAAACTTGGAAGATGATAAAGGTTTTAAAATGTATTAAAAATTAGGTTTTTGATAGTAATACTTTAGAGCGCTTATTTTTCATCCGAGCAGCTATTGTCATACTACACAAAGCTTCGTAGGTAAGGTATTTAACATATAGTTTTGCCATTGATTTTTTTTGAAGAAATGCTTTTTCAAGGGGTATCTATCCTTAGTACTTTGAATGTGCCACAATTAATTAAGTATTTATTGAGCTTTCACAAACAGCCTACATCTTATGTCGAGTGGAGCTAATACTCCATTGAAATATTCGCTATAGTTTTTATCAGACTTCGTTACCACTGTACCTATCCCACCTGTAACATTATATCCTACTCCTACCCTATTTTTTCTATGCTTAAGAAATTCAAGGAATATTCTTAAAAAATAATTATGGAAATCAGTTCAGCTGTGCACTCACCAGCACATTTGGCGATTCATTTTCATTTCTACTACAAAATTATCAGCTATTGGTCGCGTCATTTATGTTTAGCGCTGGACGAGAATAGCTGCGCATCGGTAGAATCGCGCTCGTAATTGACGTATTGGTGCGAGAAAGACAACACGACTTGGACAACCAATCAACGCTCGCGCACCCGACG
>DWAJ01004530.1:0-12774 GCA_018238005.1 Eurema mandarina
ATTGAGAAATATTTTTGTTACTGACGATTCGTTTAGTCTTAAATAAATCCTTAAACATAATTATTCTGTTTTGTAATTGAACTTATGGGCGATAATTTATTTTACATTTTATTGATAAGATTTAAGAATAAGTACATGTCTGAAACATTTTTGTATGTATCGTTTTGGTATATTGTAAACTATTTATAACTATCTGAAAATAAAAAGAAATTAATCTCCAAATGTGTTGCTAAAGTCATTACTCGATGACAGCTGAACCGATTTCGATTATCCTGGTTCTAGAATATTCCTTGAATTACGAGGAGACAGTAGGTATATAAGGTTACAAATAGGATGGGCTTTCCAATTATACACTTCTAATTTATCAATAATCAATTCGTGTACCTAATAATGAAAAATAAAAGCTGTCAAATACACAAATATCACTACGAAAACGAGTCGCTGAACAAGAAAATATCCTAATTAAATATGGATGCAGTATAATGAGTAATGCAAATACTTTCCCGTGGCTAACGATTTGTTTAGGGGAAGGAGAAGGAGGGGGGGATAGGGGGGGTTTGCAGAGGGATAGACACTTAAAATGTAGACGAATTTCAAGTATTCGAAGCGAAATATTCTTGGCTGTTTTCTTAACAATTCGCGAAGAAGGGTTCATTATGCGCTGTGGGATATTTTCTATAGGTAGATAGTCAATTGTTTTGTATGTCTGTAGGACTTGGGACTGTTATATGTGACTGTATATTAGATATAGTGATTATTGCAAGCTATTTTTAATATTTATTCATCATTAATTTATACATGCTATATTATGTTAAATTTAAAGCATTATCTTTTTAAGTTAATTTCGTTCTTCTAGTGATTCACGGCTTTACACGTACATATAATGTAGGTATTAAACTAAATTAAGCATACCTATAAACCTACCGTTTAAATAGCTGTATCTATTAATAGGTAATAAAGTACCTAATTTTATGAATATCAATCTAGTAGTTTCCGAGCCTATGAATTAAGTCTTTCCGCTTTTAGCAATTACATTTTTTTTATCTGTTTACAAATTCTTACCAAGAAAATGTCAACAGATTAAAAATCTGATCAAAACCTCCTTAAGGACGTACTTATTCTAACTTTAAAATTTAATCAATTGTAGCAAAGCGTTGGTATTTTGTTTAATCTTTGGTCGTTACCGTAATGGGAGTTTAGAAGTAAAAAAATGCTTGTTGTGCAAAGTCATTATTATAATATCCAACGGCAGCTGGTCGCTTAGAACTTTCTTTAAGTGGATCGAATAACTTAAATTATTTACGAAATTTTGGAATTTGCTTTTTACGCCGATCGGTATTATACTTTTTATTAGCATGCTGTTTTATACGCCTATAATGTTGAAGACAGTTGTACCGATGACGTTTTATTTAATTAATTTATATTAATACTTATATTAAAATACAATTATGGCTTAAAATGTCTTTCAGGCCACTTGGCGCAGTGGCAGCTCAATGCTTTCTGGAGCAAGGGTACGGGGTTCGATCCCAATGATCCTCCACAATTTAGGTGAACCTTTGCATAAGTAAAAATTTAAAAAACAAAAGTATGTCTATCTAATATCTATGTAGGTAATTTTTCCGTTTTCTAGTTGCCATAACACTAGCTCTGCTTAACGAGGGACAAAAGTGCCTTAAAATAATAAAAACTTATTTTACTAAGGTTTTTAAAATACAATATAAAAAGTTAACCATCAAAATTGTATTTTTAACTGTTACAGCATACATTTGTGATGATTTACCTATGTATATTATATTTAAAACAACATCAAAGAATTCCCTCTTAAAAGACCAATCTAAATCCGAAAAGCAAGCACACTGAAAGTTTAATGTCATTTTTAGCCAAGTTACATAAGCGACTACATAACCGTCACAGATTTAATTATTAACCCGTAACCCCACGCGACGGTACATTTTAATAAAATACAGCAAACATTAATGAGTGCGGGGCTAAACAGGCCCCATTGTGCCGCATCCCATTATGATTTTACCGAGATAATGTACGGGAAATGACGGCAAAAGAAATTTAATTCGCGTAACGCAAAGGGTTGAGCCGGCTTTGATAAATAAAGCCCGGGGCCTTTTTCGCCCATATTGTTATTAATGCTTGTGAAACTTTGTCAAAATTCCCTATGGGCAGTACACGGTTGATGGATGATAGAACCGTTTTTGATAGTTTCCTTCTTTAATAGATTGTGAAAATATTTATATTAAATTGAAAGTGTATTACTTAATTCTTTTTTTAATCTTATATACTATACATTTACAAAACTATCTAGGTTTAGTTTTTCATTAAACGACAATGCTGGCTTACACGGGGAATAAATCTATATAGAGATGACTATAATATACCTATATATCATGTACCCATCTCTATCCTTTTTACCCTACTAAGTAAATAATACTTTTAATGTTAATATATGTATTCTATTTATGCACTTTATTATATTTTGAGCTTTGTTTAATACCTATCTACTTTATTTCATAACTTTTTCTTACCGCCTTGTTTTGGTTGACTGGAAGATATCGCTTCCTAGCGATAAGGCCGCCAATTGGCTGAATTATATTTTTTTAATGTAGTCCTTTTGTCAATAAAGTGTTTATTTTATTTATTTTAAATAACACTTCTAATTTCAATACGAGATCAAATCTAGTAGTGATATAACCAACCCTATATTTCTGGTATGATATCAAAATTTAATCACATACCTAGGTACTTATAATATCGTCGTCCCACCCGAATCTCCCCCACATGTCTGACACAGATACTTGATTTAATATTTTCCGTAATTAAGCTGGTGTTTATTAAACCATTCGGGGAATATCATGTTTGTCGTATGAGTACCTACAAATTGTTAGAATAAATTTTGTTGTTATTTGTTTTAAAGAAATTTAATATTCATAATTAATTAGTGGACAATGTAGTAGGTAAGTAAAATCTATCTATGGTTTTTAAACCTATGCTTGCCTGGATGAAATAGCTTATATACAAAATGTTTCCGTTGTATTACACAACAGGAAATTCCACAAGGATATATTTTGAAGTTAGAATAAGAAACTGAAACCATACATCCACAGAGAACTGTTAAACTGTTGTCTAGTACTGGAATCTCTACAGAGATATTATTTCTTTTCGTGCGGTAATTGGGAACGATAAGGTGACGTCATGTTACTTACACGTGGGATAATCTAAAATTAGGTATAGGTTTCGGTTTAAAGACTTTAATTCTTAAAAAGATAACAATTACCTATCGCTTACTTGAGAACATAAAATTATAAGGTACAAACTAATAGCTAATACGTCGTCATTCAATGATTTACCCACTCATTGCATTCGTTTATTCGGAAAGGAACATTTCCTTGCAAATATAGTTTTTTGAATGCAGTGAGTGAGATGACACGATTTATTTCTTGAGGAAGTTTGTTAAAAATTTTCAACTAAAAAACCATAAATATTTTTATCCAAGCATTTTATATTAGGCATTAGTTATTATAGATAGACCATCCAATATGGCTACGTCTTTCCCACAAGTATCAGTGTGAATTCTTCCTACGTAATGAATAATGATACTTGAACACCTTACATACTAATTTAAAATGATCTAACATCGTGAGTAGAAAGTAGCGGCAGTCATTAGCATAATTAAACCACCTGGTCCACGACTCTGACCCTCATAGCTTGGGATTATTTCGTCAATGCATCTTCAATTTCGGCAGCTATGTACGGTTGGCAAAAAAGGTTAAGAGAGAGGAAAAACAAAACGTAAAGTAGAGTATAGTAACTATTTAAGACGGGTTTTTTTTGCTGTCGGTACAAACTGTATTATAATTATAAAAATATAGATATGGACTATCGTGATTATGATAAAAACGTATTTTGGGATTATAATCAAGTCATTGTCACATACACAACTTATTACATTTTTCAAAAATTGATTTATCTACGTACTTAAATATCGCATCTGAAACAAAAACTCTTAAGATTTTTTTTATTTTTATCAGTATCTGTTTTGCTGACGCTACCAATAAGTTATCAGTAGTGAGGAATTGAAAACGTTATATTTCACTATCAAATTCACACGATCGCATCCGCGCATCTGTCACGACTCTCCGACACACGAAACTTGTCCGAGTGGAGCCACGGAAACACACTTGTATAGAATTTTTTTTTTGTCCATAATAGTTTTTTTTTTATACATAATATTACTACGTGTTAGATTGTTAGTATGTTAGGATGTTTGATACTTTCTATTGATACCTCTATAGGTATCAATGTATTATATATAGATATTGTATCTATAAACAATATATCAAATATTTCGTTAGGTTTAATGAGCACTAAAGCGGTTAGAAAAAGTATTCTTAGCTGTGTTAGAAGACAATGTCTTTTCGGTTTAAATCACTGATAGTTGTGATCTGAACTGCGCTTAATTCAAGATAAGGTTATCTTTAACTAAGCGAAGTTACAAACTAAAAGCACTCACTGCAAAATTCCATAAGAGTTCGGTAATCATAAGTGTTGGTTGATCCGAATTAAAAATTGATATACTTTATTTGGGCGCATCATAGGCAAAAAGTATCTACGTGGAAAATAATCTAAACTCAACCATTTTATAAGTCACATGTAATAAAAAAAAACAAATTCCATGTTCCATTAATTATTAGTGAAATATAAATAAATTGTTACCTGTAAAACAATTATTTTAATAAAAAGCCTTAAAGGTAGGTTTAGCCGCTTATCTCATGGCCTCATATCATCCGACGCTTCACATGTTTTTAAATGCTCATTACTTTTTATACCCATATAACAGTATTGAAGATTGATTATATTGCCATTTCTATATGATTTACAAGTATGTAATTGACATATGTATATTCTTCATAACATAATATATAGGATGACATAAGAAGTGTTTCGACATTGATGGTCAATGTTTGTGTAATGTTTAATTGCATTGTCAAAAGGTATATGTATAACCAAAAGTATGTTCGAAATGAAAATGAAATGAAAAGGCGCGGCGCTAGGCGCTTTAATTATAGATACATATTTTTTCTATTCTATAAAGTAATCTTTAACAAAATTAAACCGAGTTAAAAGGAAAAAATCAGTGTGCTTCCCACAAAGTAATACGTAGGTATTTTAGGTAGTTTTATTGTTAGGTAAGTCATGACATCTACCGGCTACGGATATTTTCTTTACTTTTTTAGGGCTTTTAGCCTTTAAGCCATGTCAGCCCCATAATAAACTTACTTACTCATATCTAATAAAAACAAGAACAAAATTTCTGCCTGGCTTGATGCCGGATATGCCAAAACTGTTTGTAATGCTCCGACAACAAACCTGTATAATATATTCATTCGCCTTAAAACACTATTTCTTCGCCACACTCCAACAAATGAATGTGGTCGTCGACCGTGTGGCAATAGTGGGTTTTTATTTATTTATTTATTTAGAAAAATACTGCCGCATATAAAATATTTGACATTCAATAGTTACATACAATGAAAACAATATTGTAATATTTAGGTACTAAAATTTCGGTATTCATAACATTTTATATTAAATTAAATACTACATACAGAGATGAACACCTGTCAGACTAAGCTGTCTGACAGGTACTTTAGAACCGCAGACCTTTGATAGATTTTTGATCGCTAGAAGTCTGATGATCATCCCATTATTTCCCCGCTATAAAAGACAAAAACAAGCGTTCTAAGAGTAAGTTAATATAAACATAATATAGCAGTAAGCAAAGAAGCTTTGAAACACAGCCTGATGTCATCGCAAACAAACGGTCGAACAGCGCACTTACTAGTAGAATTAAGGCCAATAATTATTGGCTATTATCATAATTGTAATCAGTGCACACGAGTAACACGTAACGGAGCGCGATTACAAGGCTATCACGAACGTTGCGCAGGAGTTGAAGCACATACTACAAGCGCTTTGCGTGTTTATATTCGAATAGAACTAAGCTCTTTTGAACGCTTCTAAGGAGAGTGAGTTGTTTACCTTTTCTATTTTAAAATATATAATACTAGTGGCGTACTACGGACCCGTGCCCACTTCGTTGGGCATAATGTTAACAATCTTTTTTTTATATAGCCTATGACACTCAGCAAAAATGTGGCTTTCTATTGGTAACAGAAATTTTAAAATCGGTTCAGTATATCCCGAGATTACCCCTTACAATTTAACAAACACACAAACTTTACTTCTTTATAATATTAGTAGAGATTTATGATCTGTTGATTACACTTTATTTTAAATTAGGTAAATATTGCGGGTCAACCTTCGTTAAGAACATCACATTTTTCATCCTCTATTTTAAGCCCTAAATTCTTGTTTAAAAAATTAAATATATTTCTCAACCTAAATAAATAAACTAATCCGTATAAAAATCCCCAAAATAAGATCAGTGGCTGAATCATCAAAGATTAATAAAAAGATAAAGAGAAACTCTGACCCCCCCCCTTCCTCCCCTTTTAACCCTTTTTTCCACTTAAAAAGTAGCCTATGTTCTTTCTCAGGCTTTAGACCATCTGTGTACCAAATTTCGTTCTAATCGGTTCAGTAGTTTTAGTATGATGGAAAGACAGTCAGACTTACTTTCGCATGTATATTATTAAGTATAGATTAGCCGCATTCGCTCATAACTTACAGACCGTCCCTAAATTTGAAAACACCCAACTTTAATAACCGCTAGTACCCAATGATTAATGATACCTTTATTGTCTTTAAATAGACATCATCCTCGATTTCATCATTGTGTTATTAGCCGAAAACCATATTAAACAACCGATCATACACATACAATAATTGTACTTCAATATGTATATCAATGTCAGAATTAGTTTTGAACTACATATAATGTCTTTTTATTGTTATTGAACAAAAGTTAACTAGAATTATAGCCTTTTTTAGTAAACACGCTTTTTTACCTTCACTTTTAACTTTGTAAGAAAATCTTGAAATCTTAATTTGACCCATTTCTAAGCTAGCTAAGAAACGTCATTACAAATCCAATATGGCGGCCTCCCCAAGAAAGCGTGTTTTGTAGTTATTTAAACTATAATATTATTATAAATGCCTTGTAATTATCCGGAAAGGAATGTCATCTAACATTTGACGACTATCATAATGACATTTAGCTGTCATAGATATAAAAATGGCGGGAAAGTAGATAACATCCAAAGGAAATAAAAATAGATAAATAATTTATAAGCTTGTGAAGGATAATCTAATAAAGAAAAATGTAGCCTTAATGTCGTATAATTTACCTTACCTTAATAAATAAAAATAATTTTTATTATGCAAAAAACAAACGCTCGAAATCTCCCGTTATATTATATACAACTGTTTTATTACAAAAGGCCGCCAGACTTATTTAGATAAAAAAACAAAGCACCGAACAATGATTAAAAGGTCTACATAATAGCCGGGGTGACGTATGTAAAATTGAACAAAAATCCACACTAGGGTTGCACCCACGTCAAAGTTTGGGCTCCGGACGTGAAACTGAGGGAGGGTGTCAACCCTGTTGTGTTATGAGTAAAAAACAATGTTTTCCTATGGGTTTGCTTGTGCGTTTTGTTTCATCTTTATTAATACTTTTTATGAATTTTATCAAAAGGCAAAATTGATTTTTTATATTCGCTAATATTATTTTTCTTTTGTGAAGCTTTCGCTTCAACCAAGTATGTTCGGGAAAGGGCAAAATTATTAGCGTATACTTTACCCTTTACCTTGCATGACATACTATTAATATTAAATTTATATTTTAAATATGCGAGAAAGAAACAAAGAAAAAATCCTGATAAGTATGTAAAAATGACAAGTTATTAGTTATTGTTAATAATTTTTATTAAGAGGGGGCAACAGATTGTTCCATTTTATTATATAATTAATATTAAAGTTTTTTTTTATATTTCTAGATCCAGCTAAAACCAACATCACTTAGTTCTGGAAACTTCGTTTTTTTATTTACATACAATTATCTTTAATAAATAAAATAGTATCAACTTACGTTTGAATTCGTCATGATATACTTTATCACAACTTTCTATCTAAACTTGTTCAGCAAAGGTTTCTTCCATGAAGGTTGAAGTCATCATCTTCCGCTGGACTTCTTTTTCTTCTGTCATGTTTTCAGATACTTTTATAATCTGTAGCTATATAATAAGCCCACTATATGACATTTAAAATTTTACTTCTTAGCATTGTGTTTTTTCCTTACGAAGATTGACAATCCTAACGGCCAGTTTCAAATATAATAAGTATCCATTTTAAACAATCTTTAAGTCAAAATCACTGTTGAAGATTTAAGAGTTAAGTTTATTTTTAACTATTTAAATATAATAATCACAATGTTCAATATATTTAAAAATCATCTAAGCTCTTAAGATTTAAAACTATCTTTCTTAAAAAATCAGACGACCACTCGAGGCAAAGCAAGGTACTAACATCTGCTCTTAATAAATCTTTATAAAGACATTTAAAGATGGCGAATAAAAGCAATATGGCGGCTTGGGTGCCCCATAGCCCTTTGAATGTCCTTTTGAAGGGGTACATGCATTATATAAGTCTTATTGAGGATTATTATGTTTGAAATTCGTTAAACTTTCGGCTAATAATCGACGTAGACTTAACACACTATGTAATTATTAAAATAAATATAATAATAACATATTAAAAAATTAAAATTAATATTTATAATATTTTTTTATTTAAATGAATATAGGTATATTGATTATAATGAATTTATATTTAATATAATATTATGAAAAAAATATTTCACTGCATAGTATAAATCCAAGTCGCTTTTTCTGTTCATCTCTATTTAAGCTTAAATTTTTAAAACTACTTATACATTAACGATTCTTATGCGGTATTTTTAATAGAGAGAGTGATTCAAGAAGATATTATATATTTATCATGCATGCATAGTACTATATGCGAGCGAATTCGGGGCGAGTCGATAGTCTTTTAATTATAATGAAGAGAAATTATTTGCTTACTTATTTGCAATAATTAAGAGATATTAAGTTACAAATGAGATGAGGTTATAGCGTGAACTAAGATGCTTTGGCCCAGC
Source organism: Eurema mandarina (assembly GCA_018238005.1). NCBI lineage: Eukaryota > Metazoa > Arthropoda > Insecta > Lepidoptera > Pieridae > Eurema > Eurema mandarina. Next base: position 9,134 of record DWAJ01004530.1, read on the forward strand.
AATTTTTAATATTGATAGATATTAAGTAATACTATATACTACTATATGATTTTAATATACATAGATATTAAGTAATACTAGCTGTTCCCTGTGGTTTTATCCGCGTAGTTCCCATTCCCGGGGAAATACCGGCACGTAAGCTATCCTATCTTTTAAATGGGATCAAACTGCACATGGTTTGCAAATTTAATTTAAAATCGTTTCCGTAGTTTAGGAGTCAATCGCGGATAAACAACGTGACACGTAACTGTATATAAATTAAGATGTATAGTGTAACAGAAGTTATAAGTGGCGTCACGAATCTTTAGCGCTGAACGAAACCTGCACAGAAGTCAAAAATAAGGTATCGAGGGGACAGCGCGGCGCGCGGGGCGCGTGAACGTCGGGTGCGTGAACGTTGATTGGTTCCCCAGTCGTGTTGTCTTTCTCGCACCAATACGTCAATTACAAGCGCGATTTTACCGATGCGCAGCTATTCTCGTCCAGCGCTAAACATCCGTGACGCGACCTATATCTATTTTCAATGTAAACACGAGGCGTCCCGATGACCGCTAAACACAAACCGTCTTTTGGTCTTTCCGTCTCCCCTGGGCTTAACAGCTGCGTTTTATACAACAATGATACACCCGCCTTTTTTATAGGGCTGTGCTAAACGTATATTTTATAGGATTTAGGATTTTTTATTTATAAAAATTAAATATTTAGGTGATAGATATATATTATAACTATAATATATAACTACGTATAACAGCTTTCTAAAACACAAACAAATGCAATCAAAATCCCCAGTTTGTATGTAAATAACAGCAAAATTGTATTCCAGAATAACATATAAAATCTATGTTATGCGTAAAACGTAAAATAAAACTTAAAAAATGAAAAGGGAATAGTATGGATACATAATATGGATTCCAAGTGTTATTCGCGTTGCGCATGTTATTATATATTTAACTTAAGGCATTTCTTCCAGGAAAAATAAAACTAATTAAACTAATTTAATTTGGGGAGATAAGCGTTAGGTATGTTTAAGTTACGTAGATATCTTTCATTACAATTAATAAGGATAATTTTTTGTACCTATTTAACAGATAAACATGTAAGTAATACAGAATGGATTTTTTAATTTTTTGTATTATATATACATTGCTCTAACCTATTTTATTATTCTTTTGTTAGTTAAAATATTATAATCATACACGTGTAAAAAATCGACATCACCAACCCTACACCAGACCCGAGGCAATTGGCACACTTGGCAATAATGCGGCAAAATAAAAAACCTCCCCATCTGATCACTGCATGCATTGAGTTGGCGAACTCCGCAAACCGGTCGGATAGCCGTACCCCTTTGTAAGAGTCACGCTTGATTTGGGGCGAAATTGTGTCGTTTTGTCGTTTCTCGCTGATGAGGGAACGATTATGCATTGTATGCGATCACGATTTAACGGAGATATTCATGTTTTCATTACCTTCATGGCTGTCATATTTTTCATTTAGTAAGGCTCGCTTGGTGATTGTGCGTGGCTTTTGTTGCATTTGGTACGGTGTTTTGTGGACTAAGAAAATATTATGTTTGAAAAAATTACGATATTAAATTACTGTAAAGGGTACTGTAAATATAATATGTATACTTAATATAAGACTGTTTAGACTATCTATAGTCTATGCTAATATTATAAAGAGGAAAGATTTGTATTTTTTGTAAGTAACGAATAAGATCGAAAAGCACTGGATCGATTTTAATAAATCTTTTTTCATTAGAAAGCTACATTAATAATGAGTAACATAGGCTATATTTAGAACTATGACTCTGTCTAGTTATTTATAAAGGAAAAAAAAATATGGGTATTTTTTACTTTATTCTTTCCAACCAGGTAAACAAAAAAACGTTTAACTAATTTCGACGAGTAAACTCGAACAAATTCGAACATCGAACAACAGATGTTTAAAAAAGGAACACAATAGATCGTTATGTAACGACATTCGAATTGACTTCAAATACTCGACGCTGATTGGTCGCGGTTTGGTGACAAATGGGTGACATAGATTTGCGTTGAGCCAATGGGAAGGCGTTATTCGGTACATTGTTGGAGATTTTCCACACTCAATTACGTTGACGTTGATGTAATTGTATGTAATTGTAGATTGTACGTGGGTAAGTATGTAGGTATGTCACTACATAGTACAAAAGATAGTCGCTTTCCGTTGTCTGTCCTGTATTCTTTGATTGTACAAGCTTTTATTTAGTTGTCTTGTCCGGGGTCTGTTTGTTTGTAATCAAATCTTACAAGTACAATTTCACCCACTTCCCGGTTACCGATTGAGTTGAAATTTTCCATGCAAATCGTATGACAATGCAAGATTATTTTGATATGAAGCTGATCTTATGATGGAGCCTGCAGGTGACTATAGTAACTCAGTAATTAAAAGACACAACCCTATCGTGTTTGAGCTCGTTTGATTCGTCTTGACGAGTACTTTGTAGAGCTTGTTTTAAAAAAAATAACTTATAAGTACCTTGTTTAAAACTACGCAACGGATTGCAATGTGTTTTTTTTTTATTTTTTTTAATCTATATAAGATTTATTCAAGAAGGTTTATATGTATAATATATGCATTATATACGTGCGAAGCTGTGGCAGGTCGCTAGTTTGTATAATTATTGTAATGTTGGACTTGTATCCGTAGTAGTGTAGTAAGCGGTATAGTAATGTATTGAATTCTCAATCGCGCTTATGATATTTGTTCGAGATACCTATATAACTCTCGATATTAAACCGTTTAGAACTAACAGCTGGTACGTCAATGTTGCCAATAATTGATGCTGTTCCTAATATAGTGTTTCTCTTGAATGATAGTTTTAAAAAAATTTAAGAAATACGGAAGTTTAAATTCAATGTTTTTACCTCTTACATTAAATATTATTTAATAAAATAATTTTAAAAATTAATATCAAACTTATAATTCAATATTTTCAAGTCTCACTTTATAACGTGTAGATCTTACCTACGACATTTTATTTTTAATTTTTTAATCATTTTATCATTAAATATATATACATATGATTCTTACTACCATATAACTCTTTAAGTCCCTAATAACATTAACATTGTTTGGGTGTTTAACAAATAACCAATACATTGCGTGTCCCATATCGCGGGGTGTTCATTACGGCGGGTCATTACACGCAATCTACAGCGAAGATCGCCGTTAAGATATAACTTGTTACGACACTAACGTAGATTTCACGGCAATCAGCCAGATTTCACTGGTAATGACGATTAACTACGAATATCAAGATTTATTTCGTGTTGCTAGCGAGGGTTTAGATTTGAACATTTGTAATAGAAAAGATATTTTTATTAAAGTCAAAGTCAATGTCAAAAGTATCATTATTCAATTAGGCTACATAAAGTAACACTTTTGAATCGTCATGGTATTACAAAACATTTACCACCGGTTCGGAAGGCAGCTTCTACAGAGAATGACCGGCAAGAAACTCTGATAGTCGCTCTTTACAAGCTTTTATTTAACTTGCAATGTATGTATGTATGTATGTATGTATGTATGTATGTATGTTTGTGTGTTCGGGTGGAATTTTATAACTCAATTTTAAGGCACTTGCCCTCAACCGATTGAGC
>DWAJ01004531.1:0-12773 GCA_018238005.1 Eurema mandarina
TAGTCGCAGCGTGATGTTATGTAGCCTAAAGCCTTCCTCGATAAATGGTCAATTCAATAAAAAAAGAATTTTTCAATTCGAACCAGTAGATCCTGAGATTAGCGCGTTCAAACAAACAAACAAACAACAAACAAACTCTTCGGCTTTATATATTAGTATAGATTTATTATAGTTATTATACTGAATACGGTTACGGGTACGGATATGAAATACGTACGGATATTTTGGATTATCCGTTGGTTACGGATAATTTCGGTTACGGATATTAAAATTTTAAGTAATTTTTATTACATTTGTATTACAAATAGCTAATATAATAACTATTTTATTTATACGTCCATTTGGTAGGTACTCGTTGTAGTTACTATCAGTCTGTGAGTAATTATTACAGCTATTTAAAATGAAAATGATTATAAATAAATATTGAGTGTCTTATCTACCTAAAATATTATCCGAAACTTTTATTTCGGATTCGGTTACGGTTACGGATATTTTTTATTTCGGATATCCAATAGTTTCGGAGCTCCCTAATATCCCTGTAATATATTCTGTAATAAAAGATTCTTTTTTTCTTATTTAAGTTTTTACTTTAATGTTATAAAGCTTTGAATTGAAATAATTTTTCAGCCATTCAATTCTACCTCGTATCACTAGTAAGAAGTCACTTACGAAAACTAAGGTTAGCACATGATGCAGAAATTGGGACATTACCATTATCAAATCATCCTGGAACTTCTAAAGAAAATACGTGAACAAGGAGTTTGTTATTGAATTATAGGGTTTTTGAATTTAATTTGTTGTTTTATTTTCCTAGGTAACGACTTTCGGCTTCGTACACAGACATTAAAGGTGGCCGAACACGACTTTGTTCACGTTGTAACTATCCTACCCGAAAACCGTATACCCTACACCATTTTGCTTTATTTATTTTTATTTATTTATTTATTTTATTTTAGGATCGCCAACATGGCGTACATTCATTCAACAATTACCACATAAAATATATATATTTATATAAAGCAATAGAATGCAGCCACACTTATAGGTGTCCACGACATGCACACAAATTTATAAAAAACTAGCAGATCCGTGCCCACTTCGTTGGGCATAATGTTGACAATCTTTTTTATATAACCTATGACACTCAACAATAATGTGGCTTTCTCCTAGTGAAAGAATTTTTAAAATTGATTCAGTGGATCCCGAGATTTAACCCTTATAATTAAACAAACACACAAACATTACTTCTTTATATATTAGTATAGATTAAGAATTATATTAGATGATTAAATTAATAAAAAATGCGAAAATGGTCCCTAACCTTGGCGATAAATCGAATCATTAGAACCATACATACAGGAATATTCTTAAAATATGTAAATCGGTTCAGTTGTTATCAAGTTATACATATATACATATAGATACCAACACATTAGCAAATCATTTTATATTATTCTTCTTCTTCTTGGTTAAATGGCAGTGCTGCGTCATCGCAATTTTGCCAATGTCTAGTTGTGTGTAGATAAAACAAGTTTGAGGGTCGATATTTGGTTGTGGCAATCAGCAACACGTGCTTTCAATACCACAGACAAACATCGACCCTTTTTATAATATTAATCTTCCCTTTGAGTCACTCAAATTTTTTTTTCGACTCAATAGCAATTATCCTCTAAATTCTGCGGTTGATTTACACAGCTTCAAGGTTTCAATCCTTAATATCAACCTATGTTGTTTTAACTTAGTTGTTTTAATTTATGCGTGCATTTATCAGATGAATATTCTCAGATTAACAGACAACCTATTCTCGTTTTTAGGTTCGGATCTTTAGAAACACGTAGTTAAGAAAATCATATAATCAATCGTTTAATATAATTCAAAAATACAATTGGAAAAATACCAAAACAAGTTACAAGATGTCCCATTAAAACCCGAAAATAATGCATTAATTGTGAATTTTTGTATCCGTAAATTCCTTTGACGTCACCGATCTGGTATCTCTGTCGGTCCACACCACTATAAATGAAACACGACACAGTGGGCGTCTGCATCCGTACTATCAATTATATAAACTTTATTCACTTCAAACATCGCAGTATTGTTTTTAACGCCAATTATCATAAAATACGTTACAACATTTTATTAGTATAATTGTTTAATTACAATATTAGCGTTTACACCGAATTTATTGATTGAATTATTCGTGAATAATTCATATTTTAAAAATAGAATGTGGTAGTTCGTTTTGATCATTGTTTGGAGTTGTTATTGATGTTTTTTTGAATAATTTGTGAATAAGTGTTGTTTCAATTATTCATAATGAGGTGTGAATGGCCAGCGCTAACCAAATGTTGCTTTTGTATGCCCTTGAGAAAGGGTTTACTTGTTTGGGGATATTTGAAACTGGTAAGAAAAACATATTATATTATTTTATTGAATTCTATTATAAAATATTAACTAAAGATTTTTTTATTTTATTGTAATTGTATTTTTTCTGATTTCATGGAAGCATTTTCAGCCGTTAAAATTATGTCATGTTTAAAAATACTGATCAAAAACTCAACAACTGCTAAAACGATTTTCATGTAGTTTTCTATTAATAAGTTATAGATTGCTTATGAAGGGTCTTAGTTGTTCATACTTTAAGTAGTATAAAAATTTGTTTGTTTCAGATATTCACAGTTACAATAATTATAACCGTCGGCAATAACTTAATGTATATTTCAAATCATAGGGTAACACTGACACCGATGGCGTATGTCATTATAATAGGTTTTCTATTAATAAATATTATTGATATTATATTCCAAGTTATTTTCATCGTGAGCGCTCATAAGGTAAGCTATAACATAATTTAATGTAAGGAAATACCTACTCAAAAATATCTATTAAAAACTTTTTAAAATTATGATGTAACAAGTTATGATGATTTTAACAACAATATATCGACTTCAAACTAAAAAGCAAAACATACATTTACTTCGCACAAAGTAAAACACGTATTTTTATTTAGTACTAGCTGTGCCAGCGACTTCGCCCGCGTAGAATAGTGACTTTGGGCAGCATTTTTGAAAATGCCTAACCCGCGCCAACAAACGTTCAGCGAGTTCAACGTGATTCTTTAAATTGCCATAACTTTTTTATTTATCAACCGATTGACATGAATTAAAGAATAAATGTTAAGTTAAGCTTACCACAATATATCATTGATCTCCAATGATGAATCCCATCTAGATAGGATAAGCCGTTTTTGAGATTAGCGTGCACAAACAAACAGACAAACAGACAAAAATTCCAAAAAATTGTTTTGGGTTCTATTGCGTTAATAAAGGTCTCCTGTAATATTTTTTCTCATGTATCTTCCATGTACAGACAGGGACTCGTTACGTTTTTATTATATGTATAGATTTGTATTTTAGGCATAATTATTGGTTAGGCATTTTCAAAAATGCTGCCCAAAGTCACTTTTCTACGCGGGCGAAGTCGCGGGCACAGCTAGTAGCTAATATAATGGTTTTATTTATATGTCACCATTTGGTAGGAATTACAATCAGTGTGTGAGTAATTATTACAGCTATTTAAAATGAAAATGATTTAAATAAATATCGAATGTTATCTTATCTACCTAAAATAAAAATGCCGCCCCTATCCGATATTATCCGAAACTTTTATTTCGGTTTCGATTACGGTTCCGGATATTTTTTATATCCGATATCCGATGGTTTCTCTTCGTTTATAACCTAAGTTTGAATTTATAGTTTTGTTACTATAAGTTTACTAAAAATATTATTACATTAAATGAAAATAAATGAAAATGTATAGATTTTTTTGTACTTCAGGCCAAATAAACAACGTTATCTAGTCCCACGCTAAGCGGAGCTTGTGTTATGGATAAATTACATAAAGATAGTGGTCTTTTGTTAATACATACAATACATAGCAACACCCAGATCCCACGACCCTCCGCGTAGAAAGCAGTTATGTTACCACTGCGCCAAGCTGTCGTCAATACAGAAAGATCCAATTTTTTTAATTTTTTATTTTATTTTAGAAAGACTACAGACACATGAGATGGTATTGCCGCTATATGTTGACAGTAGTGTGCATATTATCCGTCACTTCGTTCTCTTATATATGCTTTCTCATCTCCGAGCTTCAGGAGTACATATTCTTCATGTTCTTCATACCCTGGGCTGCTCCAACTGTCTTGTTGTTAATTATATTCATCTGTAAGTATAAGTTATTTATTTACCCTTTAATTCACACTTTATCGTATTAACTAAGCTAGGGACGAACCCCGGCTTCGGATGCGCGGTATATATCATCTGATACATGTATTATACATATAAACCTTCCTCTAGAATCACTCTATATATGCCTATGCCTAAACGTCCAGTAGGACGGACACACCGAGTATAATTTATATTTGTATAGTTATACTTGAAAAATTACTACGATACTATTAAAATACGGAAAATCTAAAATAAAACGTTGTATTTTCACCTTTTTAATCGACTTCAAAAATGGTTTCTCAATTCGACAGTATAATTTGCTTTTTTATAAAAAATATATAACTAGCTGTTGCCCGCGACTCCGTCCGCGTGGACTTACATATACCTACACTTTGACCCCCCTTATAGCCCTGTTTTCCAGTTAAAAAGTAGCCTACGTTTTATCTCAGGCTCTAGATCATCTGTGTACCAAATTTCGTTCTAATCGGTTCAGTAGTTTTAGCGTGATGGAAAGACATGCATTTATATTAGTATGGATTTCGCCGTGTATGGACCGATTTTGATGATTTTTTTTTAAATGGGACACTGTCTTTTCAGTCAGACGCATGAGACTAAATTAAAAACTTATTATCCCTGTATTAGTCTTTTAGACATACCAGTTATTTAGTTCCTTGAAATGGATATTATTAAAAAAATGTATTTTTGGTACATTATACATTAGTCCAGTCATTTAAGCTTAAATTAGGTAAGAATCTCGGAATTCGAGATACCCAGCTGTAATTCTGTAAATAGTTGTATATTGACACCCTAAAAGTTGTCTCAAAACCTACATATGGTATGGTGTAAGCAACTATTAAATTTCAAGGTCAAAGGTTACAAAAATCGTTTTTTTGTGCTTTTTTTGGAAATATCTCATTTCCTATGGGTTTTCTGCTATATGTGTTTATTATCAATATTGTAGAATACAAAATTCTCTACAAATTTTGTTTCAAAAAATTTTTTATACGGTGAACCGTTTTCGAGATAGAGGGCGGAGAGCGCGCGGTCACCTTTGACCTTGAAATTTAATAGTTATATGTACCATATATGTAGGTTTTGAGACAGCTTTTAGGGTGTCATTATACAACTATTTACAGATTTACAGCTGGGTATCTTGAATTCCGAGGTGAGCTTACTATAATGACTGGACTACATGTATATTGAATAGTATAGATATTGTATGATTTTTCAGGTCTCCATGCTTACTTCCTGATATTGGCGCGAAGCGAAGTGATGAAGCTAAAGAACAACGCACAATTTGAATTTGTAAATCGAACAGAAGAAGAATCGTGCCACGTCGTGAACCCCGAAATTGTTGCCTGAATTAAAAAATGATTTTTGAGCCAGACAACACTATTGCTATAATTTTATTTATTTTTTTATCGTAACATTTAATTATACTTATTGTTTTATTACGTTAGGAAATGGCAAACCTACTGAAAAGTAATCTTTTTCGGACAGCAAAAGGCAGGGAACTTTACACAATAAATAGGTGACTTATGCCGGAATACTGAAACGCAACTTAAATTTAAGAACTACTTAAAACGGTCCGATTTGACGGTTATTCATACAATCATTATTTATTCATACCATACAATTCTGTCAAAATTACAAGACTTAAGGCGTGCTTAAATTTTAGGCTGTTAGTCATTATAGTTATTTTAAAATTGAGAGTCTCCTTTAGGATGTCGTGGAAAACTACTGAATCGCTGAATTTGGTACACAGGTACTTAAACTGATAATTATTGTATACTAGCTGTTGCCCGCCACTCCGTCCGCCTGGACTTTCATATAGACTTTGACCTCCCCCTTTCTCCCCGTATAACCCTTTTTTCCAGTGTGTGTTTGAAAATTGTTTATATGATATTTTACTGTTAAAAATATTTGTAATTTTGACTATAGCTACCTTTTGCCTGTTATTATATAATTAAAACTATTATTATTATCAGAACAGGGTGGCTCAACGAATCTTCATTCGCCTACAATTCTTACTTATGAGACATCGTCCAGGAATATTCTTATAATAAAAAGACTTATGTAAATCGGTTCATATGTTACCGAGTTATGCGGTAACCAACACATTTTGTGATTTAATTTCGTTTTATAACGCAAATGCAGATGAAGTGATATAAATTATGTAATTAATTACTATTATAATTACAATTAATATAAGGTTTATGTTTCAGCAATGATATTATATAATTAATAGATATGTTATACCCATACAAATCAACCGGAAAAAGTGTTCCGCACAGCAGCGGCAGCACACAAACATACAAGTCAAAACGATAGAAAAGAGATAAATAAAACCAACAAGAAAAAAAGAGATAGTTTTGTCAGTTGGGCGTGAATGGCAACCCATCACCTAAAGGCAAGACGTCCTAATTAGGATGATTATGCGTCTTCAAACTTTTGCGCTTATAACATATCTATTTAATGTAATATCATTGTGTTTAAGTGTTAATCTATGGAGAATCCTGAAATATATGGTGGAATATATAAACCTCTTATTTGAAGTCGGTTAAAATTCGATGCGATGTGTATGTGAAGTGTTATTAAATTATTAAAAAAATACAAACTTGTCTGTTTTAATGCTTTCGCTATATCTATACTAATATTATAAAGAAGTAAAGTTTGTGTGTTTGTTAAATTGTAAGGGGTGATCTCGGGATCTACTGAACCGATTTAAAAAATTCTTTCACCAATAGAAAGCCACATTATTGCTGAGTGTCAAAGGCTGTATAAAAAAAAGATTGGTGGTGAAGTGGGTATGGGTCCGCTAGTTATTTGTAAAAAGGGTAAAGTTATAAGCAAAATTTTAAAGCCTGACGTGATTGTTAAAGCAATCAACTTCTAGTAAATTTGCGTGCTTAAGTAAATGTTAAGTTGTGATAACGATAATAAACAATAAAATTGAGCGTGTTTTTATTAGTTAGTTTTTTAATGTGGCCTTGATCCTAAAACACTTAGATTATTTTTTTTCCAAATTATTAAATAATGCAACTAGCTACATATTAGGTTATTAAAGTACTATTAAAATATACCTATCTTTTTAATGTAGGTAAGGTATATTTACTTAAATAACTTTAACTTGTTTTTAGCTTAATATTTATTTTCGAGTGTCTTTATTTTCATCTACGCACTAAATGCGAGCAACAAAAAAAAGAAGTTCTCATTAATAGTATTACATTCAGATGTTACCCAACATTGTATGACAACGATGAATATCTGCGATTCCCACGACTCTTGCGACTAACATGAAGAAATATAAAATTAAAAACATAATGTGCACTCACTGTATTATTATCATTAAATTCGAGAAACCTTAAGGAATGGATTTCTTCAGGGAATAAGGAACAACAGCGAATCTTTTGTAGGTGGTAAATCTTTTGTTTTGTTATACTATGACGAATAAAATAAAAATAAAAAACCATTTAATTTTTTTATTGCGAAGACGCGGCTATTTTTGGTTAAAATTTTAAATCTTCTTATTAATGTTTTAATATGTAAATATTTAATTTACATATTAATTTTGTTTAAAACTATCAAGCATGCTGCATCGCCCGACAATAATGATTCTTCCTTCCGTAATTAAAGCGCTAATTAACATTTGACCATATAACTATCACATTAAAAACGATACAAAAACATTTACAAAGAAAAACAATACTTCTTAGAACTCAAACATCGTAATAACCTAATTAACTTTTAATCTCAAAACAAACACGCTGAGTAAAATAAACAAAACTTCCAAAGAAGATAAATTTATTATTTTATAAAAACATAAGAGCCAGTCAGTTCCAACTAACTGTTACTGTTGTATAAAGTATTCAGTAATCGAGAAATCGCGGCGCAAGAGACACGCATTTCTAAAATGTCGGCCACACTGCAAACAAGTTTGAAGTAAGTGCCAGCGAAAGTTGAATTTGACACCTTATAATGCGTTCGTCTTTTTAATCTGTGTTTTTACTTTTTTTTCTTGTTTTTTTTTCGTGTGTGCCAGCCAGGATGTACGTTTTTTTCTGTGCCAGGATTTTCGTATTTTTTTTAATGTGCATTCCAGGGAGTAATTTGTGTTTTTTTTTAATTTTGTGAGTAGCCAGTACGTATTTCGCGCGTAAACGAGACATTAAATGTAATTGCGGTAAAAACTATTGTAATATAAAGTGCTTAATGCGTTTTGCCTTCAGCTTGAGAAAATTATGAAACATGATTCTCCGTTTCCGCTGTTTATAACGCAATTGTATCATTTTTATTTTTGCTGTAATTTTATTTTGGTTTAAGTGTACATTAGTACAAAGTATTAAATACCTAAAGGGTTTAATAGCAAAAGAAAATACCTAAATAAAAAAAATATTTTATACCATTACCTACCAACATTTACTAAAATATTTCACATAATAACATTATAATTTTATTACCACAGATTAAATATATTTTCTATATAAGTGAGCTAAACTATACTATAGGACATAAAATTAATTTATTTTCATTAATTGGTGTTTAACAGGCTTGATATACTAAACTCGACAGTATCTTTTCTTGATAAGTAATTATTTTCGCCTTACGTCAAGCATAACATTCAGTAACATTAGACTTTGTACAGACGACAAAAAACGCGCAGTTAGCGCGAATTTGCTATTTTTAAGCATATCATACTGTGAAAAATAAACAATTTATTTAAAAAAAAATTATTCAAAATTACGATTAAGAACAGTAAACTCTAATTCGTAATATATTGGCCCTATTCCTCAAGAGTCAAGGGTTATAACCATCACAATATCGTCATAAAAATAGTCTTCATGTTAATCCAAATGTCAGATACTCTAATCTCAACCCATTCACTAGTTTTACTAAATAAAACAATTACCAACAATAACAATATTACGATTTATAACCATATATTTACAATGAACAGTTAGTATAACCTCTTTTTAGCTGTCGGTAAAATTCAGTGAACAAATAAAAAGCATCATATGAGTAAACAGCGATAAGATAAGCCTTAATAGTAACGTTTCTGAACGCGAATTAATTAGAGCGAACCTTATAATTACTAACTACCTGCTCTATGAACGGATAATTCAAGGCCGGGACACAGCGGAAGATGACACTTAACGTAATCATTTTGTTTGAAAAATCTACTATAATCCACTAGTCGTGTCCCGCGGTTTTACACGCGTAGTTCCCTTTCCCGGGGCAATACCGGTATGCAAATTATCTCGTGTGCTAATCCAGTATATCACCTACCTGTATACCAAATTTCAACTAAATCAGTCTAGCCGTTTTTGCGTGAGAGAATAACAAACATACATCCATACATACCTTTTCACAAACTTATACATTTAAATAGAAATAATGTTGTTAGAAAAATATTTTATAATCTATATTCTATACCTAGTTATGTTACTTAGAGAGAAGAAGATTCAGTTAACACTAAGTGACATAACTGAAGAAAAAAAAAAGGTTTTTTTTTGTTAATTGATAGCGGGCAAATGAACAGGAGGTTCGCCTGATAGTAAGCGACTAAATTTTCCCATATATATATCATACTAGCCTTTGCTCGCGACTTCGTCCCTTACGAAAAAGAACCCTACGATATCTCAATTTAACAAACACTCTTCAAACTTCATAGTACGATAAGTCGCTAAGCTGATGTCTTAACGATTTCACTATACACGTAGGATTTAGAAAGTCAATCGATAGGGTTTATATTTGTAGTTAAGTTTGTTTGAGTCAAAGGTTATCTTCCTTAGAGCAATCGCTCTGAGCTCTGCTTAATCTATATTATAAACTAGCTGCCCCAACGCTGTACCTATCGTGGCCAAATCTTTATACTCCTACATTTTTTGAATATTCTAAAAGAGGAATTGAGAAAATCGGTTCAGCTGTTATTGAGTTATGCGCTTACCAACACATTTTGCGATTCATTTTTATATTATAGACTAGCTGTGCCCGCGACTTCTCCCGCGTAGAAAAGTGACTTTGAGCAACATTTTTGAAAATGCCTAACCCGCGTCAACAAACGTTCAGCAAGTTCAACGTAATTCTTTAAATTGCTATAACTTTTTTATTTATCAACCGATTGACATGAATTAAACACTAAATGTTAAGTGAAGCTTAACATAATATATCATTGAAAACCCCATCTAGATAGGATAAGCCTTTTCTGAGATTAGCGTGCACAAACAAACAGACAAAAATTCCAAAAATCATTGTTTTGGGTTCTATTGGGTTAATAAAGGTCTCCTATAATATTTTTTCTCATATATCTTCCATGTATAGACAGCAAGTCGTTACGTTTTTATTATATGTATAGATATAGATATGTAGGCGTAATCTATGGATCTGCATAATAAATAGCTCAAGCTTAGCATAGATACATGTAGTTTAGACCCTTTTTTAACAGTGGGAATTTCTATTAGAAATACCGCGTCCTCCTCAGAAAAATGGAGACGGTTATGTCAGACTCGCACAAAATAGTGCCCTATAGACTATATAATATTGTATGCCCTATAGAATATGTTTGCTAAGCCGATATTGAGTTTTCCTAGTCGATAGCTCCATATTATTAGCACACGGGAGGTTATGATCATAATGTTATTGCACCTAGTGTAAAGTTTTCGTAATAACGTCGTATAAATTTTCCAAACAAAATGGTTTGTTTAATCACGTTCAGGTCAGGGTTGGGAGGAGAAAAATTGATAATGTTTACACTTGATCGGTCTACGGGAGCAATGTTATAACAATTTTAATTGTCACGTTTAATAGTTATATAACAATAACGAAAATTATATTTGAACTAATATTTTTTTCATTTCGATACAATTTGATTTTTTTTGGTTGAAGTGATTAAGATATCTAAGTGTAGTTATTTCTTTTTAAACGACTTCAAAAAAAGGAAGAGGTTCTCAATTCGTCTTTATGTATAATTTTTTTTTGTATTTTTTCATTCGCGATACTACGTATGAAAACATGGTATATAGGGGATATTGGTGGGAAGATTATATTATATAATATTAAAAAACTTATTTTACATATATTTTATAAAGTTTGAACCTGTTTCCCGAACCAGTGGTGTAAAATAAATTTGTAACAGTATACGATTCAAAACTATGCGTTACTATTCGTATCCTAGTTTAATTAAAATAAAATTAACTTAATCGTTGTCTTTGACTTTGGCTTAGAATTTGACTAGCTTTTTGTCGCATTTAGATTTGTTTATTTGTTTACTTAGGGGCTTCAGATATCCCAAATATAAAAATTATCTATCCTCCCATTCTACTAAAATAATAGATTACAAGAATGTGTCCGAAAACGCGCGGCGCAACTAGTTATATAACATACATATAACCATAATCATCTGTTTAAGTGTTCGTCTTACAAAACTCCGTAACTGCTTTCACAACATCTGCGCTTAACCAAAGCGGAAGAGATCAAACAATCATGTTTTACCAACTTCATTATATGTTGACATTGATCGGGGATTCGGGTAACATTATTTATTGCTAATTTAATACTAGAAGCCCGCCCGTCTTCGTACGGGTTTTATATAGGTACTTACGGATAAATAATTAATTGGTACTGTAAAAAGAATAAAAATAACAATAACTTAACAAAGTTATCTTTCGTTTTATTAATGATACGGTGTCAAGTAATAATGGTTAATTCGATTTTGTATTGGCAGTAGTAACTAGTACCTAGTTGCTGCAGCATTTATTTAGTAGTGACTTTTAAATAAAAAAAAAGAAAATTATTTATACCTAATACTAAACGAAAATACTTAAAGCGAAGCAAATTTGAAGGCGCTTTATTTTTGTTAAACATTTATTTTAATTTAAACTAACCGCGCCCCGCAATTTTACCCGCATTTTGCATGTATTATACACATAAACCTTCCTCTTGAATCACTCTATCTGATGTAAAAACCGCATTAAAATCATTTGTGTATCTTTAAAGATGTAACCATACATAGGTACGGACAGAAAGAAGCGACTTTTATACTATCTAATAATAATATCAATAACAGTCCGCCTTGGTTTTTATAAAGGTATTGTTACGGGTAATTTTTAGCTACTATATAATATATAATAATACTATATACAGTATACCTACTAATCCAGTCTATCTTTACAAATTCTTATTATAGTTTGCCTGGAAGAAATCACTTTTTACATTTCTGTACTTACATTTTAACTCTGTACAATTAGTTTATAAGATATAAATGCAATTAAGGACAAATAAATAATAATACCATTGGCAAAGTCTAAGTCAAATCTATACGAATATATAAAGCTGAAGAGTTTGTTTGTTCGTTTGTTTGTTTGAACGCGCTAATCTCAGGATCTACTGGTTCGAATTGAAAAATTCTTTTTTTATTGGATTGACCATTTATCGAGGAAGGCTTTAGGCTATATAACATCACGCTGCGACTAATAGGAGCGAAGATATAATGGAAAATATGGAAAAAACGGGGAACATTATTCATCTTTGAGGGCTTCCTTTGCG
>DWAJ01004532.1:0-12771 GCA_018238005.1 Eurema mandarina
TTTTAAATTTGTAATATCTTCGGAACTATTCACTTAAATTACTTGCTGTAAAAAGCATATTGATCTATATTAAATGCACAATTTATTTACGGTACTTAATTGGATAAGGATTAATGTTGTATAGTTAGAAATCACTTCGTAAATAACCATTTATTAGTAAAGGATTAAAAATTATTATGGTGGGTTATCCCTAAGAGATAGACATATCCCGGAATTTTTTGTAGAACTTTTTAAGGTGGACAATACAGTAGTACCATATTTTGTTCTATCTCGTAGGGTTTAGCCAGCGTTTGCAACATAAGCGCAAAAAAACGTTCTTATTTACGACATCACATTAGAAACCTCTAAATTTATGAGTCTTTCTCTACTATATTATCATATTATGCATGTACTATACATATAAACCTTCCTTAAGAATCACTCTATCTATTAAAAAAAATTGCATCAAAATCCATTGCGTAGTTTCAAAGATCTAAGCATACATAGGGACGGACAGACAGCGATAGCGACTTTGTTTTATACTATGTAATGATTACATTTCCATAAGACTACGCTAACTGGAGTCTATAAAATTCATACAATCGTTCTGTGTGAGACTGTGTGAGACGTGTGAGACGTGTGAGCTGTGTGAGACGTGTGAGACGTGTGAGACGTGTGAGCTGTGTGAGACGTGTGAGACGTGTGAGACGTGTGAGACGTGTGAGCTGTGTGAGACGTGTGAGCAGTAGGACCCGTGTGTGGCGTGTGTGCCCGTGTGTAGCCGTGTCGGCACTTCAGGTCTCTGTAAGAGAGTCGGGAAGTTATTAATTTGTCTTCATCTCTCATCGACTTTTATTCGAGTAAAATGGAAGTTTGCCTGACATTAAACATACTTGTTCTTCGCCTCAGCGCTCATTGCGCTTATTGCGAAAAGCCATTTTATATTTATTATAAGGAATTACACGACAATAGAAATATACGACATAGTGCAAGTGGCTGGCGAGCAATGGATGAACGTGGCAGGCGACAGGGACACTTGGCACTCTCTAGAGGAGGCCTTCAACTCCAATTAACGGGGGTGTCTTACTTCTCTTTTTTTGCTCAATAATAAAGTATACTTCTAAATATTAGTATGTTCATTATTAGCATGTTTATTAGTTTTATTGTTAACTAGCTGTTGCTCGAGACTTCGTCCCCGTCGGATCTATTTCTATTATTATGTTATAGTGAGTCAATCTTAGAAGATAGACATATACTGTCGCGAACTTTTTTTTAGATCATTTAAAAGGAATAATTCTTTCATTCCTATTTTTTGGTATCTTGAACCGTTTTCGCAGCGCACGCAAAGGAAGTCCTCAAAGATGAATAAATTTCCCCGTGTTTTCCACATTTTTCATTATATCTTCGCTCCTATTAGTCGCAACGTAATGTTATGGAGCCTAAAGCCTTCCTCGATAAATAGTCTATTCAATAAAAAAAGAATTTTTAAATTTGAACCAGTAGTTCCAGAGATTAGCGCGTTCAAACAAACAAACAAACTCTTCAGCTTTATATATTGGTATAGATTTTGTATATAGAGAGAAATAAAAGGCTTTTTTTTATTTTTTTATTTATTTATCTTATAGGGAATTACAGCAATCATTTGGTCGGGCGTCGACGATAGATATTCGTATTCGGCGAACGTTACGAGCTTATAGAAAATATATTATAAAACAATACATGCGAATAATTATGCGACCATCGCGCTGGTAAGTGGTACAGCCCTTAAAGCTCTCCGCGAGTCTAGTAAATCGTGTCATAGCATTTGCCAAATGTATGTTTGTTTGAATATGTAATGGCCCAAACAAATGAAGCAAATTTTCCGAGGCAGTTGTCAATGAGGCTAAGGAAATGTAATTTGAAACCAAATTTAAATAAGGACGCCGAGTGAGTATCACATTGACTCTGTGATCACTTCGCTAACAGCTTGTGAACGTGCTCGCTGTGTCGTCTGCGGGCTGCATCACAACTTACAAATGCAGCAGCAGGCGGCAGGCGAGGGCCCTCGAGCCGGTCACATCTTAATACACGCCGTAACCCGTGTTAAAAGGCGCCACGTGTTAGTTGGTCGTTACTCATTCCCGGCTGCATCACACACAAGTTGTTGTACATATTCATGCGATTAGTGGCGCGATTATGCGCGATGAATATGCGAGCGGGGCGCCTCTCACCAGCCGCCGAGGAGCCGCCCAGCAGCCGCCCAGCAGCCGCCGGGGCCACTTGGCCGTAATGTAGGGCCGCGTTTAAGTCAACACGTCCGCTTTCCACCTCAGGCGAGAGCATTGATGGGCTCGTAGCGATTTATAATAATATTATAATAAGGTATTAATACGTATGTATTAATGAAATATTTGCGCAAGCATAGCTATAGTTGAGCTACAAATTTCCACCGTGAAGGTTGATCCATCTGAGAGCACACGTAATCCGGGCCCCGGGCTCCGGGCGGGAACACATTAGCGACATTATGCAGAGACGGTGTATCTGCGCGATGTTATCCGCTGAGTAATGGCCGCATCGATCAGCCGTTAGCTAGCCGCCGCCGCCCGGCGCCGCCCGCCCGCACCGCCCGCACCGCCCGGACCGCCCGGACCGCCACGATGAATGGGATACCTTCGCGGATATCGCCTTCTACCCAACTTATAGTTTATCTTAGCTTTAAGGTAATGTTTGCGCATAGTTAATTAGCGTCAACTAAAATCTCTACGCAAGTTCGTGAGCAAAATATAGTACCATTATAGTATATAATATATCTCATAATACTCGTTTATTTAGTTCAAATAAATCAATGTTTTTCTACATTCATTTGTATTAATAAATATCGTATAAATTTGTTGCAATTAAATAGGCAATGGTGTCCGTGTACGATCCAGCTCGACTACCACTAACAGTAGCGGTCAACAATTAAGAGCTAAACTAAACAGTAATAATTGGAAGTTAATTGTTGGGGATTATCGAGCTTTGTCAACAGCTTTGAGCGGCAGGCGGCAGGCGGCAGGCGGCAGGCGGCAGGCGTCGGGGGGCGAGTGTAGTCTGCTACTAATAATATTGTCTTTGGACGTTCCGAGCGCGCCACGAGCTGTGACTGCCACTTTTCTGGCGCACAATAACAAATACATATATTAATCACTTCCACTTCTAGATTTGTTACTAAATGCAATTGCGAGGAACCATGTTCTAATTTATGACAATCTCGAAAAATGAGCGTTAGTTGAGTGCAGCACAGCTCGACAACTCGGTGTCAGTGGCGTCCACACGAGGGACTCCTGGGATGAATATTCATGTGTCAGGTCGCGTGAGGCAACTTCGGCGTTTGAATAGTTGTATGTAGAAGTGTAGCCGACGTGAGCGCGTGTCGTAGGACGTGCTGGCCGCTGCGCCTCAACTAAATAAGTTAGTACTCATTCGGACGTCAGGACAGAATAAATACCGATCTATATATTATTCTTAATCTAAAGAATAAGAACAGTCGAAAGTATGGATCGCAAGACACAGGTATCAGTCGGACGCGTGTGACGTTGAAAGTATACGAGACTCACGAGACTCACGAGACTCCGACGCTCTGGCACTCCGGCACGACAGCACCTCGCGCGACGCATTGACGATTTTTGTTTCCATTAAGTACTATGAAAAATTCATCTACTTACAATTAAAGTAAAACTGCAAATGTATTTTGGTGTGTTTAAGTTTTGCTGGAGATTTTTCTTCATACGATTTATAACATTAAAAGGCTAAGGGTTTGTCCGGCTATTACAATCTATATACAAAATTATAAAATCCATATAAAATTATAATTTTCTAAAGTACCTCCTTGTCATAACAGGCTATCAATAGCCGATCGCTTATAATCTGGTTAGGTTTAGTCTCTGGTGGAGTGAGACCTGCGACACCTGCGACACCTGCGACCCTCAACTACACTCAGCTGATGTCTGTCACTCAGTTGGATCATGGCACTGGAGGGTGCGCTCGCCACTCGTGCTTTAACGATGTAACATATTAGGTATTCATGTTTCCTTTTTGCTCGCATTAAACATTACGTATACTTACAGGGAAAATCCTTTGTTTTTCTCAAAAGCTTTCACTAAAATCGGCCTGTTCATTTTAGATGACATCTCGAGGGGAACGAAGCAACTGCTATAATATATTACACGTATTATAATGTCTAATACATAACATTACGTTTGACCTGCCGCGGCCGTGTTCGGCAATAAATAATACAGCAAGATATTATATTGGGTCCAAAAGTTTCGTCAGAAGTGACTTTCAAATACGTGCTCGCTGCAACCAAGAAATTGGTCGCAATCGGCATTCCTGTCGAACACCCTCTTGTCCACTATAGCTGACGAATTAGCACTGAAACACCCTCTTCACCTTGTTCTACCTGCCATTTAATACAAAGCTCCCTCACTCGCCAGCCGATTGTTTTATGTAAATCACTTTGAAATGATTAATTTTGTATCGCGGGATGATAATGTGTAACGTATGGCCTCTAGCAGGGCGCCGCCCGCCGCCCGCCGGCCTCTCAAACGGTGCATATTTTGTTCGCAATCATGTACCTTAAAATATAGCCTTAAACGTTTTCCGCTTGACCTTTTATGTTTTCCGGAAAGATAATGATACCTTCTGTGGATTTAGGCGTGTTTATCTTTTGTGTGTCCGACCTGCCGCTGTTCATGTACCAGGTTTTCAGTAATTGATTTTGACGTATTTATGCTAAGAATGAAAAATATGTGAACCTATTGAAAACGATAAGAAAGTACCTAGTACATACATTAGTTAAAAAAAATACTTTACATATCCATAAGAAATAAAATAAATATATTGACGTAATAAATGGAATTTTAATTTTATTAAATATTCAGCGCATAATGCACGAGTAATGGTGCAGCGTGCAGCGTGCGCCGGAGTGACGCGACGGCACCCACTATAAATGTAATTTTTTCTATTCGAAAATTTTACCCAAATCGTAACGAAACACATGTTTTATGCTAATACTGAGTGTGTTCTGTCAAAAGTTTCCGTGGGTAATATATTTCATCCGTCATTCATAGATTAAGTCATAATGAGATCGCAGCCAGGGCAGAGCTGGAACGTATTAATTTATGAGTCACGTGGCTCGCGGCTCGCGGCTTATATTTTAAATGAAATTCAGGGAATGCCTCCATAACTCATACGACACATCTGATGCTCTCGACGGAGGGAAGTCCTTCACTGCATGTCTTGTTTTCTTTTGATTTTACTTTACTTTTGTCTCTTCCTCTGTAGACGTTTAGAGTTCGTACTTTTTTTAATACAATAGTTAATCGTCGTCTTAGCAGCTGTGTTGAAAAAATTTTAATTAATTAAAATAAATAGGAAATCTCGGAGCTGTTTCTCGCTCCTTGCCTGTCAATTGTCTTGCGATTAATCGGTTTAAAAATAACAACTGGAAAAGACAAAGCGCCGCTTGCGCGAGACGGCGCGGCGGACGGAGGTGCGGCGAATCAATTAATTCTTACATTACTCCCGCGACATCCTTCAAGTTCCCACCCCTCCCCCCTCCCACCTCCCCCGGAGGAGAGGCTCCTGTCTCCTCGCAGGTAGGGCCAGCTGACCCGACGTCCTCGGCCACAATCCGACCGTCTCAATAATGAGCACCTCTATCGAGTCCACGGCGTGACTAATTACACGCCGTGCTATCTTTTTATCCCATTTTACTTCTAATTTCGAATTCTTTTTAAATTGAACATTTTGAAATGGGGCTGTTCATTTACTTAGGGTTCCGGCTGATAGCGATTATTGTTAAGGCGTCAGAACCATTGTACAAAATAAACGGAACAAGAGCCTGTCCCACTTGCCTTGGGCACCGAGGATTACATCGGGTCTCGGGAATGTGCGTGCCCTTTAGTATGAGGCCCCATTGACGGTTTCAATTTCAGCCTAATACCTTCACACGTTAATTTGTGTGTGTAATTAAAAGGGCTCCTTTCTATTTTTTCCGTACAGAACCCTACAAAGAGATGATAAAAAAATGTTGCTATACATAGGAAGCAGCACTTACAGACTTGTATTATACAAGTTCGTATGTCAAGATGTTGCCTTCGACCGACAGCATTTAGAAAAAAAAAGGCCAGCTTTTTGTAACCGATTTATTATTTAATCAAACGCTTCTAAACGAGGATTAAACACGGATGGAATAATGAGTAATCAGGCAATATTGGCACGCGCGGCTCCCCATTAGCCCACGCGTCGAAGTGTCTCGCCCGTAAGCCGTTTAATTCCATAATTGTATAAACATTAGCGATACCTATCGAATCGCAAATAGGACTGCGACTAATTCCTTCCTATTTGCAAGCTTCGTCTTATCTCTCGCAATGCTTCAGTAAAAATGCGCCGTTCAATAGTAGCTCGTAAGCGGGCGGCGCAAGGGCGGTAGTCGCGTGCGCGCCGCGGACGATACGTCATCTCCTCCCCACGCGTCCCTCGCAGGGTTTCGTTACGTGTAATGTGGTGAATGAATGGTTTATGTGAATAAAGTAATTACTTTTACATAATAAATGGGCTTATTATTTCGCGTTCCTTTAACTTTTTCTAATAAAAGACTAAACTGGTGAATAGGAAAGGAGCTCGCCTTTTTAATTAAAAGCGGTGAAAATGTATTGGAGTCAGCCGTGAGACGTCTGCGTGTCTGTGTCATAGTGTGGCACTTCTATGAGTGCATCGGCTAAAGAATTGCCGTCAGAATCGTGCTTTCACAAGTGCGGTAATGCCTTGTTTCTTGAAACTTTTCACGAATTCAAGTCAACGAGAATTAATGTTCTGTAGAGATACGCGGAAAGTAAAATGACTCATCGTGTTGGTATACTGCTTCAAATTATAGAGTGACCGAAGTCAATGTTTAACAATACTTATTCTAATTTAGTATAATCAATATTTTTGACTTACGAAAAGGAGATAATATTACAAGGTTTTCATTTATATCCGAAAAAATTATTTGGAAAATATATTATAACTGTGTAGCTTTCGTTGCTGTAGATGGATAAAAATAAAATATTAGAAACTGAAAAAAATGGTATTTTTGTCGATGGCGTGGCACATTGTAGGGTATTTGGATGTACAGTATACGAAGGTAGAAGTGAATCTTCCATCACAGGGTGGCAGTCGGTTGTCGGCCATTAAAGCGATACAAGCAATCTGCGTGTTTCCTTATTATCCCGAGTCAATACATACAAAATCTCAACGTAAAGGAAGTATTAAGAAGTTGTCCCGTGCAAGTAGCGCGGTGCGCGGTCGCGATGCGCGCCGAGCCGGCCGACGCCCGTCGTTCGTCGATTCAGATTAATTGCTCGTCTCAGTGATAACTAATAGATGTAATACAATTAATGTTCTTAACTTCCGTCCTGATATAAGCGTCTAGCGTCGGTACGCGACAGTACCTGCGCCTGTTGCGACGATTGCACAATAAACAAGAAGATGATTGTATGTAAGTGCAGCCTGAAGTTTACATACTGAGTGCAGCTCGGTACAGTTTTAACATTTTGGCAACGTGTGACGGCTAGTTTTATCTTACTTCAATGTATACGACCCCACTAAATAGAGAAAATTACTCCTTGACATAAAACCAAACACATTTATTTAGTATCAAAGAGATATTAGGGTTTATAACAGATCGGCGACAAGAGGTTGGCATATCGGAGTGTTCTTCAGCAGGTCGGCGTGTGTTGGCGTGTGACGGTGTGTGACGGCGTGTGACGGCGTGTGACGGCGTGTGACGGCGTGTGACGGCGTGTGACGGCGTGTGACGGCGTGTGACGGCGTGTGTCGTCGTATGACGGCGCGTGTCGGCGTGTGGCCGCGGGTCCAGCCCCGGCCTGGGCCGGCTGACGGAAGCTCGTGCATATTAATGGCGGGCTATTACGGCCCGATGACTCGCGGATCCGTCGTGCTATTTGTTTTCGTTGATTCACTCGCGTGGAATTGTTTTTGAGACGACCGGAATTAAGCCGTTGGGGTGTTGGAGGTCGCGCGCTCTTACACATTGTCTGTAGTTGGGATTAGGATTACAGGATCAATGTAGGTAACAATATACCGGAAAAGTTCGAGTTGTAATATAGCAAAAAAATATCAATTAAATAAATCCAAACATCCATTACATTTACTAAGCCATTTAACATCTTTATCTTAGTTTTGGGTGATTATTTGAAATTTGGTTAACTTCTGACCTAATTTTGAATGTTGTGTTTTTAGTTTAAAATAGACACAATTTATATTCTATGCTGTGTATATAACACCTACTTTGCTCAAAAAATGTATAGTGTATACATATTGCGCGCGATTAGAGCTTTCATATAATTGAAGTATCAATTAACTTAAGCGGAAGCCCAATTATAATTCCCTTAATGATACGAGATAATCATAACAGGGCTGTAGTCATGCCCCGGCTGTTCAGACGAGTTAAGGCTTCTCGTGCTCATGATATCTGCTTAAAGCGGCCCCACTACTTCTTTTGTGCGGTTGAATTTGTAACATTTCATAAGGCTTTTTTTTACATATATTATTGCTTATCTACGAAACAATTTTCCCTGGGCTTATTGCAGTAAATGTGTGTCTGGTGAGCGTGAAGAGTAGCTAACGTTCGTTGCAGCTGCAGTTACTGTCGGCGATTTGCATGTCAAAGACGAGCACTAGCGGTGAGCGGTGAGCGGTGGCCGGCGGGTCGGTCCGCCGTGGGTCAGGTCGCCGAGCGCCGCTTTGAGCCGTAACTCTGTTAGGGGCTGGAGCGCTCCACTCCACTCTCCGCGTGTGCTAGCGGATCGCGCGGTGACGGACGGGTCGTCAATCATCGCCGTTCAGCGTCGACACTACATAAAACTCAACGTGACGCGCAGACCCGCAGCAGACCCGCAGCAGACCCGCAGACCCGCAGACGCACACCACATTAATTATGTTTAAAATAATTAGGTCTTGTGAGATGCAACGTACACGGCGACCACGTGTACATTTTGTGATTTGTCAAGGCTAATTATATACCTGTATTAAACTGCTAGTAATACGAGTATTTTGACATTACGTGTCGTAATACTAATTCCTCCAAAGTATTACTTAGATACCTAATATAGTAAGCTATCCGTTAGCAAGACAAAATATGTTTAAAACATTGTTGTTAAGAAAATTAGTAGTTAGTGGATTTAATAATTAATTGAAAATGCAAAATATGGCGGCCTTAACTTGATTGAACCTATTTGATATAACCTATACCTTGGTCATTTTGTTCTCATGTACATATGTATACACCCCGGAAGACAACTAACGTCGAAACAACACATGGCAGAGTGAAGTGAGAGTCAGTTAAGTGGCAGTGTGAATAATCCCGGCAAGTCGCTAAGACTGAGCCGTGAGCCGCCCCGCGCCGCCCGCCCTCCGCCCTCCGCCGCCCGCCGCCCGCCGAACTACTCGCTGAGCCAACTCCATGATCTCGGCGACGCGTGCCGACTCTGACGATGTACAGACTGTGTCAATTGTGTACAGCGATCGGCACTGCGCTGCCTTTCTAGCTGCAAACCCGTGCCAACAACAACTTGCGAAGTTAGCCTCGAACCCAATAAAGTTAATATTGACAGCAATAATTCCACGCAACTCCACCGGTACCACGGTAACTGCTTTATCACTTCAAGACTAATACAATAACACCTCATATTACAACCCCTGTTTTCGATTTTGAAACTAGTGTTATGTTAACTTCATTTAATAAGCCCGTGGTTGGTAAACAATCTGGCAATCATATTAGTACTTTTTATATGTAAAGTAATTTTTCAGCAACATAATATCTACAGAGCAGCCCGGCCCTCACTGTTCTCTTCTATAAAATATCCCCACTGTGGCGGTTACAAGTAATTGAAATTATATTACTGTGAGGAATTAAGTGTTTTTAAAGGATTGAGGAATATGATGTATTAAATTTGAAAAATCATGATTGTATGTGTGTTTGTCTGTGCGGCCTTGTCAAAGTCAAAGTAAAATCTTTATTGAACTAGGCTACATATTAAGTGTTCGTTATGTGTTAGTGTGAGTGACTGAGTAAGTAACGTAAAGGTTACGGTCGGAGGGCTCACTCGGCTGCTCCCGCTAAAATATGTAAATAAAACATTGCAAAGTACAAATGTATTGTAGCCGATAGAGCCGGCACACCTGCAGCCGACGTGCGCCCGGGAGGCGTACGAGCGGTGCTCGGGCACTCGGGAGGGGCCTGTCAGGCGTACAGACGCGAGGCGCACGCGATACGAAAGCGATTTGCTCTCCTCTCGTCTTAATAATTTATTGAAGTGCATTTATAACAAGTGCAATAAATCGAGGAAAACAATGCTAGGATAAAATACGGATGACAAATGAGCACGGCACTATGCATTATCGTGACTGTATCGTACTGTGCGCCTCGTGACCTGGCGACCACACCATACTTCAACATTATAAGTGAGTTCTTTGTTGTATCGGTAGTGGTGCGTGAGCGCGCAGGCGACGTGGCGACGTGGCGACGTGGCGACGTGGCGACGGTGAGCAGGAGTTGGTTCGAGCCGGCCAATAACGATGTAGGTATATCGGTACTTAATAGTGAGGATTGTTGAGTTGTGCTACTCATTGACACCGCTTTATTGTTACATGAAACGTTGTGCGACCTCGCTATCGTGTGTGCTGTAAATAAATAAATAACATGTTAATTATGCAGGCAGTGCGCGGGGCGAGGGGCGGGGGCGCGGGGGCGCGGGGGGTAACAATAAATGACCGTTTAAATTCATTAGCGTGCTTTATGTTAATCCGCCGAAATATTCGTCTCGGTCGAGGGTCGCCCGATGCAATTCATTATTTATATTAAGCTAAATGTTTACAGCTCTG
This sequence comes from Eurema mandarina, assembly GCA_018238005.1. Taxonomy (NCBI): domain Eukaryota; kingdom Metazoa; phylum Arthropoda; class Insecta; order Lepidoptera; family Pieridae; genus Eurema; species Eurema mandarina. The sequence continues at coordinate 10,885 of DWAJ01004532.1, forward strand.
GGCCGCGCGGCGCGCCCCCTCTACTGCGTGCAATGTTCATTGGATACATACATGCCGCGGATACAGTACAGGCCGATGTTCATTTCGGTTCACTCATTAAATTTTGATCCTAGCTTATTATTTATAGGACACATATAAAACAGAAAACACTGCATTTGGAAACTGTCAATTCGCGAGCTTGGACTCATAATAAAATAGCCACTTGATTACGGTTGATAATGTGAGCGGATCGCGGGTCACAGGCCCTAGTCGCAGGTCCCGGGCGGCGGTCCCGGGGACAGTCCCGGGTGACAGTCGCGGGTCGCGGGCGGCGGGTTTGCTCCGGAAATTGCGAATCTTCCCCAACCGGCTGTGACGCGCGCCGTCTCGCCATCACTCTAATTACTATTGTACTAACAAGCCATTCGCCATTCGCCAGACTTCTATCGCTTCATAATTGAGTTCCTGTTACTTTGTTTTACGGTTGACGAAAGCAAATTGTTTAGATAATCGAGAAATTTGACTGTAAGGAACTTCATTAAGTCCTCAAGTAACAAGAATTTACGGTAGCTGTTGTTGAGGCATGTATTTCTCTGTAATTTAACAAATATCTTAATTTTAGGAGGACTGTCTTTTTCATAATGAACAAGAACATTCAAACAAATTTAGTGAAACATATGATACGAAAAATCAAAAACAAATGCCTTCAGCTCAAGAAGTAAACTGAGGACACATTCACCAACATAAATACTACATAAGTCCTCAGTCTTGAGTTTGAACACAGCGCGGCGCGGCGCGCGGGGCTCCGACGTGTATATTGCACTTCATAAGGTCTCTCGTGTATTTAATAATCAAGTAATTTGAAAATGAAAGCAATGGCCGAACGCTATTAACGTTTCAATTATCGGCTGTCAGAAATAAATCTCGATTGACCAATAACTACTAATTAGCGCAGGTAAAAGGTATAAAATCTCTTTATTAATATTCAGTGGCAATTACGAAAATAATTGAGTTTAATTAAAAAGAGATTACACCCGCCCCCGGCCCCTCGCCCCGAGGCCCCCGCTCGCCGACCTCGCCCGGTGTACATATATTTTCCTTGTGAACTTCGAGTTTCAAACGAGAGGCAAACACGTAAAGTACCTAAATATATGAAAAATGCATTAAAAAGCTTCCGACTTTATAAGGATTTGAGCGCGAAAACGCATGAATTACTATTTACATATCTGATTTCTACAATAATATTAGTTTTCGTCGAAATAATGATAATAATAGCAAGTCAGATGTTGTCGCTTGGGTCGCCGTTGTATCTATGTAACAAATAATAATGATAGCTACTTGTATATTTTATTTAGTAATCCAAGCGTGTTTTTCCATTCAATCGAAATTATCGAGGTTTTCGTAATCTGTAAGGTATGGTCAATGGTCATTTAGAATCCTGAACTTCCAATGGTCTGTTGAACAAAACTACGCAAATAAAGTAAGCTCGGTGTTTTTATTTAAATGCCGAGTTGCGGAGGAGCTTTCAGCGCCGGCTATCGCGAAAAGCTTCGGAACTTTGATAACGCCAACTTCGCCGTTAAGTCAGACCTGAATACGCCTCTTACTAAATAGCTGAAACAACTCGGCATCCGCACACAGGCGCAACGGGCCCACACATACACACACACACACACACGCAAAGGGGCAACTTAGCTCTTACACTGGTATTGTTCCACAAAACAATAGAAGAACTTCTGTTTTTCATTTCAGAGTTGCTCGGAATACGAGGTGCGGCTGGTGTGTTGTGTTCCGAAAAGACGACGTCTCGCTTCACTCATGTCGAGGTAGTCTCACCGCCGTCCGAGCAGCGTGCCGCGTGCCGCGTGCCGCGTGCGCGTGCCGCGTGCTGCGTGCCGCGTGCCGCGT
>DWAJ01004533.1:0-12769 GCA_018238005.1 Eurema mandarina
TTAAGGCGTGCTAATTTGTATCATTGAGGTTGTTCGTAAATCCCTTACATGTGTTTGGGATTTAAATAAAATTATAATGAATTAATTGGCCAAAAATAAACAAGGCTTTTTGTGAAAGCATATATTAACCATAAATTAAGTATATTTGAGGATGATTGCGAGAATAATATTGACTAATTGCGAAGCTTCAATGTGCTTTAATGTGTTTTATGATTTGCAATTAATTTTATTTTGCCGTATAATAATATTTTATATGGAGATATTTTTTACATGTGTCATGAATAGGTATGTTTTTAATTTCACCTGTTAGTTTTTGATTAATGGTTCTCTCTGTCTGTCAAATAAAAATGAATCGCCAAATGTGTTGCTAAGTGCATAGAATAAGCATAATCTATAGTAATATTATAAAGAAATAAAGTTTGTGTGTTTGTTGTTGTTGTGGGATCTACTGAATCGATTTTAAAAATTCTTTCTCCAATGGAAAGCCACATTTTTGCTGAGTGTCATAGGCTATATAAAAAAACCGAAAAGGATAATTAACAATATGCCCAACGAAGTGAGCCCGGGTCAGCTAGTTCGTTATAAAACAGCTAAATCGATTTCGAAAATTCTCTTTTAGGTTATTCCTTGAAGTACGAGGAGGTTATTTTTTTGGGCGTTTTATTTTTGTATGGTTTCATTGCAAGTGGAAGCGTCATAACTATTAGAAAAAGTAGTTGTAAAAATGTTTAAATGTACCCGTTTACATAATTATATGTATGTTCTTATGTTCTATCGTAGCGCTGAAACTACTGTCTCGATTTAAATGAATTAGGCAATAATAGCGCGGTTGGTCGCTATAGAAATTATTAAATATCTCGTATAAAAAAGAAATAATCTAATAAATACTATTTTAAGCGGTATATAAGTAGCTCTAGCGACGTATAGTTAACTCAATTGTACGCAAGTAGGTGATATGGTCATAAAACTGTTGCTCCTTAGCCGGGTCACCCGATAAGGTGCATCGATAAGTAGTGCATTGTATAGGAATTGTTTATAACTGACCTGCGATGGCTCTGTTGTTGAGAAGGTTAGTTTGTTGATAAGAAAGTAGTGTAGGGTCGCTTGGACCCATTGTTTTATGTGATGGTAGGAAACTTAGCAGAATGTTCGCTGCAGCGACAAGAGGCAACGATAATAGAAAACCATGTTAATTTTGAATGTCGCGTTAATAAAACGTTATGAAAGTTTAGATTTCATGTTAAAACAAAATAGCTTTCTTCTGTCTCTGCATATAGTGTATACTTGAATCTTTAAAACTACGCAAGTAAGCGTAGAGATTGTTGTATATAAAAGCGCTTGTTAATGATATTATCCAATGAGACACCTAAATTTTAGACTGATTTATGCCATTTTTTAAATTGTAAAATAACCCGTAACAAAGGCCCTAGTAATAAATAAAATAAAAATAAAATAAAAAGCCGTTTATTTCGTAGTTTACAATAATATATAGTACTTAATCAACACTAGTTTCTTGATTTTCATTTTATTAGATATCTAGTAATAGCATATCTTATAATAAGACAAAAGAATAAGTAATATAAATCGTAGTGATAACAAAAACGTCGTTACGTAAAAAGAATGAATTATACAATTTTACTTTAAAAGTAACTTTTTTGACATTAACTAAGAATGTTTGTTGAAATTTTGTATTATAATTAGTTTTATGACTAAGAACTCAAGGTCCAAAGGTCAACTGTACTTTAAGAAAAAAGCCAATGTCCACTGTCCAGTTGCTAATGACAAATGTTTTTGTTTTTCGTTCAAATGTACCGTTTTTTCTTAAGTAAACTAAAACGGAGTTAGGATGTTTTGTTTTATTAAATCCGTAGAATCAAAGCATATGTAATCTTAAATAGCCCATTAAGCTATTTTACATAATTCATATCCAACATAGATAGTAGGTTTTACAATTACAATTTAAGTCTTCAGATTATGCTTCCGTTCTGAAATAATTTATTCATATATGCCTCTAGCTCATTAAACGTCTCTAAAACCATGCTTTTGTTTCACTTCATTATTTGTATAGATAAAGGCAGCCATTGTTCGATAAGTGAGGTTAAGGAACTTTATAGGGGAATGCGCCGTGATGCAAGATGCGGCGAGCCTGCATAGGATCCCGTTAGTGACCTCGCCTGGCTAGGACTAGATAGTTCTAATGCAATGATCGGATTTGAATTCTAGTTTCTAGAAGCAGCGAAAAGGCTTCGTTGTAAGCTGAATTTTGTATGATTAGGGTATATTTCGAGTTTGCAAATTATGTAAGATTAGGTGTGTTGTTGCATGGGTATTAAATTTGGTAATATTTCATTGTGACAATAAATATCAAAATCAGTTTTGTAGATCCTGAAATTATCCCCGTATTATAGTCTACCAAATTTTACCTCTTTGTAATGCTAGTTTAGGTTTATAGGGAACATTAAAAGGTATTTATAGTTACAGTTTAGGAATTTAATATTTATAATATAAATATTTACCTATTTAGGATCTCATGATGGTAGGAGTCTTGATAATATACCCATAAATCATTAATTAAATGCTTTTTCTATCGATTCACATAAAAATGCAAGGAGCGTCTCGAAATTCCTTTGAGTAGCAAATTTCCATTTCAATTAACGTTATATGTAGCTAGTAATTTTGCACATCCATCAGTGCTTAGACTTGTACTATGAGAAATGTTTTAATATGACCCAGACGTTTGCAAATGTTTATGTCACTCGGTCTTTGATTGCAAAACCAGATGCAGTCTTAATTAATATATTGTAGATTGCAGCTACGTCCTAAGTGACTCGGTAGCCATAATTCTGCGCACATTCAAAGGGCGATAAGGTCCAAGAATCATATAAACAGCCGATGGGACTCAAACGATCAGTTAGTTGTCTAATGATGTCAGTGACCCTAATTCGAAATTGATAAGGGTCGGAGTTGGTTCGTTAATTAGATATGCTAAGACGTAAGTTGGACGTAAGATGTAAGCTCCTTAAAGGTTCCTTGAGACAACATTCTGCAAATGAATAGCTGTTTTCTTTGAGGTAAATAGTTACCTACTTTAGATAAAAAACGTTTTTATATACTCTTTCAGCGATGTAGAGGAAATAACCCATCTCCTTACTCAAGTTTTAGATCATAGAAGTACCAAACCCTTTAAAATCGTTGACAGATAGAGTTGCTTTCGCGTTTATAATATCAAGGACTTGTTGATGACGAATAAGGTTTTGCACAAGTAATTTAAGAGTATTTTCTTAAAAGCAAGCAATGCAATGTAATTACACGTAAGTACTTAGCGAGCCAAAAGGGTATTTACCTCTTAAATACTTGTCTCAGTAATCTCTTCTCGATTCATTAGGTCTCTTGTCAACTTATCATTTTAAAATCATATTATTAACAGTGTCTTAATATTTAACATTTCCTAATACCGTCAACCAATTAGTCAAGCGTTAAACGGTTGGATATTTTACTGAGGATATTTGGAAAAATATGTTTTTATTAAGATTTTAGGATTGTCCAAGGTGATTTGAAGAATATGTTATTGTATCATATAGGTGGGTGGGTATCCTAAAATATGATGCATTCGGTTTTTAATTCGATGATGTAATATACGAATTTAAAACGTGTTTTCTTTAAACAAAGAAATCATAGGATACATATACCTATAGATAGAACATAAGGATGATACATTATGTCGGACTTTGATCAAAGCTCTGTTGTATGTTTCACGTCGACTGAGTGTTAGGCACCTTTAGAGATTATAATTAATGTATAAAGTGGAATATAATTAAATACCTTACTTTGAATAATTCCGGTGTGTAAGAAATAAAGATCTACCCTCAAATTGTTTAAAAATTTCCCATAGCACTACTATTGCGAAAGTTCTAGAACTGCTTCTACATTTGGGTCATATTATTGTTTGGGTTTAACTGCATCGTAAATGGGTAGGTACCTACAGCGATTGTTCAATAGAATGCGTTTGTGCACCGGTCTAGGAACGACCCAGAATCTAGGTCACACAATCAGGCATTTAGCGACTGTTAGTGACTGCAAATACTATTGTTTCTCGAAACTTACTGATTGGATATGTATAAGGTAGTACGTGCTTAGTAAGCCTAATATGAGTTCTAATCTAAATGAGCTTGGTATTTCGAAAATATTTCCAAATTCTGGAGGTCTGTTAATGGTTTATTTGAACTGCCAACGTTATATTATTAAGCCTAAATAGATAAATTGTTGTTTGTCTGTTTAAATAAAATTGTCGTTGGCAAATCATACGCGTTTTGTTATAAAACATGACGTTGGCAAATAGTTAATTATTGAAATTGGTTAGTTTCTTAATGCGGCTTCCTTTACTTTTACTTAGATTTTAAGATCGGTATAGTCTACAATTATCTGAAAATATACTCACATCATAAACGCAACCATTTGTCTCAATAACCGAACATCCTATTGCAAAAGCTAGTGTACGTTTAATGCGACTGCTATAAAAGGCAATTTGTTTAGCTAATATATACTTTTATTTGCAAGTTGTATAGTCCTATATGAACTTTTTTGCAGTAGTGTTAGCTACCTAAGGGGTTATTATGATCTAATAAAAATCCGTTGGGTGGTTTGGGTTTGAAAACGTAAATAGATAAGCAAAACTATCGAACGAAAATACCTTTCAAAAGCTGGAACATACTTTGAACATTACATCTATTGGAATAATTTTAACTGTATTCCTGTATTCCGACTCGTTGTAAATGTACTAACAAGAAAATGCTATCGCTTCCTGATTGCCTACATTTGTTTTTTTATCCACTTCACCTGTTTCATAGGTGCGATAACGTGAATGACATACTTTTAGGCACTTGGCAGTATTATCACTAGACGGGCGTTGGCATGTAACGCTTTTAAATGACGTCACTTTTTAGTGAAGTTGTGCATTTGGAGTTCCTTTTGGGTATCGTCGACATTGTTGAAAGGTTCAGATATGGTATATGTCATATTATTTGTTTCATTCAGTTTTTTGTCCGAACAGAAAGTTGATGTTATATATTCATATTTTTGGGATAAATATCCTGTGATTCGAGAATAATGTAACATCAGTCAAAGTTTTTTTAATCAGTGTAGTAGACTCCAGGATAGCTATTTCATCAGATAGGATCATCGTTTTCTTTACTTAAAATACAACTTAAATCGGCGTAGCATAATGACATCTATTCGCCGATCGCTCTGGAGGCCGATTTTTCCTTTCTTCTTTCACTTTATTTATTTGGCTTCCCTTGAACCGACATGACCATATACCATCACAAGAACTGGTGGTCAGTTGCCTGCAGTAATATAAAAAATAGGAATATTTTATTTAAAAAAAATTGTTATAGGTATAATTGTATAAGAATAATTACTTAGTAAATCATGAGATTTTTATGCATACTGACTTTATTACCTATTTAAATAGGTAGTGTAATCTTTTTATGGTAATTTTCTGTATTTCCGCCCTTTTGAAGTGAATGATACAGTCTAATGGTTAATTACGTCATTTAGCAGTATGTAATTATTTTATTGTGTTGAATAGTTTATTATAATTAAGTCAAGCAAGTTAAATGTCTGCTTGTTTATCTGTAAATTGAAAACTTGATATATAAAGCTGAACTTTTAACGTTAACAAATTAAATTATTTGAAAAATTATAGTCTCGATAAGGGCAAATTAATAGTAGCGTAACGTTTCTTTAAGTAATTTAAAAAAAGAGGGGGCTATAACATATTCAATATGATACATATGGATCGATGAACAAAATTATTTTTATTTGCAAGCTTCCTAGGTGTTGGTTTTTCTTTAAGATTTCATTTTACTTAATACTTTATTCAAGTATTGCCATTAAAAAAATAACTCGCTTTGAACCACCTCTGTCTTCATTACCAAATTGGTTATCTGGTCTAATTCGCCATCCAATTGGATGTGGGCAGCGTCGTAGGTGGAGGCCTTGCGAAAGACGGTTAGATTCGGCAATTACACCTTTGCGTCTAATGAAAACCGACTCTAATGTATTCAGGATTCAGCGTATATTCGCGTTCGTCAGGATGCAGACAAATTTGGTATCACTGAATTAATTACGGGTGTTTGTCACGTATGCCTCCAAATGCGTATCAACGTTCGCGCACCATGTATGGCCGATACCCAGGAAGGAAATGTGTGATTGAACTTAGACGAGCACATTTGAATGACCAGGTTTAGGTAACAATAATGAGAACTTCCGATGATACTTACTTGAAAATTCAAATAGGAGTAACGACTTTTTTGTAAGTGAACTTTAGAATAACTTAAAAATTGTCGCATTCGTTGAATGTACAGGATGAAGTTGGTTTTATATTGTATTAAACTACATAGTTTAAATTAATGTAAAGAGAGGAGATAGTAAATGTTAGTTTTTGGTCTAACCAATTGCTACATTTGAAAGTTCCGCATATAAGAATACATTTAATACAAGTTAGGTTATTAGTCCAGTTTCTGAGAAAATTGTTTAACGTTGCATCATAGTCTAAATAACAAAAATATTCGATGTAATAATACTAGCTGTGATGCGAACAAAAAAGTAACAAGTTGACCGAATCATGGCTCGGCCGCACAATGGTTTTTACAAGGATGTAGAATTGTAATGCAATTTGGGTTCGCGTTTCCTAAGTCCGGTGACCGGGTGCGATGAACTTGGAAGGAAATGTCTTTAGATAAAGCCTGAGCAGATAAATATGAGGCTTGATAGCCCTTGCTCAGCAATTACCGGTAATGGTGGTTTTACGTAGGTAGTTCTAAGAAGCGTGTTTGTGGTTGCTTAGGATTTAATTAAAATCCGCCGTGGGTCACGTTCGCTGGAATGGAATGGATTGGATTTATTGGAAAAGTTGTGTAAGATGTTGAGCTAGTTGCAGCGTTTTTGGATTTTCTTCTTTCATATTAAAAGTTTATTGATGCTGGCTTCTATTTATAAAAATGGAGATACGAGAAATTTTATATGATATGAAAAATAAAATATTTTGGAGTATCTATTTATCTGATATGGATGTTCAATGTTCATTGCTTTTTCTTGCTCAAATTACTGAATATGGTTTGCGGAGTAGTTTTCAATCTGGGTGAAAACATAAATAGGTTCTTTCTATTGGGGTCTTTTCATAGTAACCATTACTACTTACGCGAATTACTCTGCCTGGTATAGTCAAGTGTTGTAATATATACTTGAACTAAATCTAAATAAGGTAAAATATTATAGTATATAAAGTGGAAATGAAGTGGTTCGAACGACGTAGAAGGAAAATCTATTGACGTAACTCCATAGCTACTGGGTTACGTTATGATTTATGAAAACTGGATTTATAAAACTTGATCAAGACGAGATTTATTTATTCTCTACAAATCAAAGTCTCTTCGTGAGGTGTTCTGTACGTTTTTGTAATATATTACTAGTCATATTTTAAGTAGAATTTGTTTTTTAATATTTAAAGGCTGACTAGTTCATGAAACAAGTGTTACTACTACTAGTTGAAAAATACATCTTTGGCTTTCATTTTGGGGGATTGTAGCTTTTTGAAATCGCCTAATCGTGGACTTAAATTATGTATTGTAATATTATTACAGATTCAAATATGATTTCCCCTTATATTGAAGTAGAATAATTTTAACATATGTATTAAATTGCAAACTCCAGCAATCGCTAAACTAGTGTGAATATCCTCTATAAACGCTCAGATAGATACAATAACTAGGAAGTTGCAGCCACGAAGCTCAGAACCGGTATGCCCTTAGAGAGGGACTAAAATTAGCTTCGTTCACTGCCCTATTATTTTCACTGTGTACTCTTGAACTTCGCTTGCTGTCTCTATTGCAACTTATGTTGCACTACCTTTAGAAAATAAAATTTAATCAGTTTATTCGACTTCAAATTAGGAGAAAAGTTTAAGGTTCCCAATTAGATTGTTAGTTTTGATGAGGTTTTTTTTTTTTTTTTAGATTGATGAAACTCCTATTTGTTAGGTGTTCCCTTTCAGAAGCTGTACTCCGAACACAATCGATGTCGATTTTTATTATTTTCGATACAGTTTTTGAGCAACTTCGAATTAATATAAAAACTTTTTTGTTTCTGTTTCGATAACATTCCGATAAACTGATGTGCGATCCGATTCTTTATTAGAGTATATTGAGTCTCATAGCTCGGTTAGCAGTATCAAAAATTTTCGATATCGACGACGATTGCATTCGGAGTAGTTACTCTGATCCCATTTTATTTTTATTTCGTCTAGTTCTGACAATGGGATCTATAAGCAGACCATTCGAATCCCAAATTCGGATTTAATATATGCGCTCTTAGGTTTCTTATAAATTATAAATGAAATATTTGTTAGGCCAGATATATACGTTTATTAACTTTCAACTTGATCCATGTTCCTTTAGAATGTGAATAAATACTCTGTTTCCAACTAGCGTAATAGAGTAAAGGTATATATGATTAAGTAAAAGTATATATGATTCTATTTTAAGCGGCGGCACGCGTTGCAGTCCTCAGATAAACAAGAACGCACAAGCAGATACACAAGGGATGTTCATTCGAACTAAGTTATTTTCAGTGGCAATTACAAGAAGCTATTTAGAAATCGTCGAAGAAAGGGATCTATAGGATGGCTATGTACGTTATCGTTTTTCCTAAAAGCCACTTAAATGAATCATATGCTTGCTGCGTTGCTATTGAAATATGCACCGTGATTCATAATGCCTACATTCAATAAGTAATAAGGTGTGGGATTTAGACATTATTATTTTTGGCCATCTCTCCCGCCGTGTCGCGAATTGGCTTGTCATTAACGTTTTCGGGTTAATGCGACTCTGCTACTATTTATAAATTCATACTTTTAAAGTGTACTAAGCTCACGTTGGCTATATCTATTGAAGTCTTTATTATTCTATATTGTTTTAGTATAATGCGGGAATAGATAGTAGGTAGTTGAAGACGAAACAGGAAATAATTGTATTTATTTTACTTGCGTAGGTATAAAATGTAAATGTAAATTAGTTAAAAACTAAAAAAAAACAATAGTATACAAAACATACACACACATGTTTTAATAAATGACTAAAAGGGCCAAACCCTTGACCCGTTCTGACCTATTTCAAAGCGAACTAGACCCCCATATAAATTCAAATTTAGTACGTTTCCTAATGATTCACGCGGCACGCGTCAGCGTCGCATATGGCTCTGACAGGACACGATTTAATTCGGCGCGTGCGCATAAAATATCTATTTACGGATTCGTTACCGCCGCCCGGTTAACCTGTCTGTCTAATAGATCGTTCACCTTTATCTTATCACTGCTGCCTGGCGACTAAATGAGTCAATGTGTCGTTATGTACCAATTGTTATTCTGTAACTAGTCACTTTTTGCCACATAGGTTTGTGTAATTGCCTATGTAGTAGCAAGGATGTTGAGTAATGTTTTTTGCCCGATTATTTTCGACTGAGTTAATTTGACATGGAACAACTTTTTTCGCGTCGTATTAATTATATAGCGACGCCTATTTATACGGTATTATTAGTATATATCGGAGCTACCGTATTTCACTTAAAATGCTAATGATTACTTGAATATGTACACAGTTGAAATTTACATTTTCAACTCGTAAAATTTGAACAAAGAATTTGCCTCGGTCTTTATTGATTTGTAATTTTTTTTAGCTATACGTCGTGGGTCAGAGAACCAGCCAGCCAAGAAGGCACGCAACGATGGCTCTTCAGATAACAACAGCAACGGGAGAGACCATCTCGCCTACGGGTGTCTTCTGCGCAACGAGTTGCTCGGTGCCCAAATAGAGGAGCTTCGAGGGCCGCCTACAGCGTGCTCGGAGGGCAATAGGGCGGCCTTGGGAGCAGTGCAGTTGGCGTCAGCCGCAAGAGCAGCCCTGGCCTTCTCCCCACCTGTTTTTAGATTTAGAGCACCGGCCCATAGCGCTGAGGTAAGTTCATATTAGCTTATAGCTTAGTAGCTGTGTCCCGCGGTTTAACCCGCGTTCCCGGGGCAATACCGGGATGTAAGCTAGCCTATCTTTTAAGTTGGATCAAACTGCACATGGTGTGCGAATTTTATTATAATCGGTTAAGTGGTTTAGGAGTCCATTGAGGACAAACATTGTGACACGAGATTTATATATATATTTATTAAGATTTATACAATAGAAATTTCCAGATTGTTAAATAAAATATATTAAATAAAATTTTCATCGAAGTATTTAAGTTTGTAAATACATACAATAAGTTTTTGAATTGTGAAACCATGAAACCTAGGGTCCTCTGTGCCTTGTTGCACAATGTCACGCTTTTTAGACATTTTCCATGTGAGATGTAGTTTTTAATTAACTTCTTATCTGTTTCTTATCAAAAACATTAAAATTATCATTATTATACTTTAAGGAACGTTCTTCAGCGGGTCCAGCAACAGCTTTGAGTGTTGGCATCAATGGAAGAGTAACTGTCGGAACTGCACATGGTCACTTGTTATCATTTCATGATCAGACGTTACGTTGGGTTTGTGACAACAATGGGGATTGTGGAGCTGTAACTTGTTTAGCTTATAATCATGACAGTACAAGACTCTTAGTGGGTTTTGCTCGAGGGAATGTTTACCAATATGAAAGTATTCGTGGTGTTGTTTTACGAAAAGTGACCCTTGGTGGAGAAACTTGGGGCACATTAAGAGTAACGTGGGCTGGAAAAGCTGGATTAGCCTTGGATACAGGTGGCTCAGTATGGCTTGTAAAGTTTTCAAGGCCTTTGGGTGTAAGGTCAGCTAAAGTGTCCTGCTTATTTTCTGGTGCAAGAGGAGAAGTAGTTTCTATGACAGCAAGAGATGCTCGAATTTTAGCACTAGCAACGCTTTCGCGTGTAATTATTGTGGCAGGAGGTCGCGCTGCTGGTGTTCGTTTAGAGGGACCGACAGATGTACTACCTGTGCTTGAATGGTTTGAGACCAACAATAGATTACTGGTTTGCGCAAGAGGCCTTGTTCTGCAATGGTTAAGTGTAGATGTATCACCCACGAGTATAGGACTGAAACCCGTTAAGACTCTCGAGTTGAAAACTGTTCCTCTTTGGCTTGGGTGGCTAGGAGGAAGCTTAACTATTTTCGATTCTGAAGAAAATCTACGCCTTTGGGGTGACGATTATAACAAACCTTTGGATTTGTCGCATATAGAGCCAGTGTATGCGTCTGCCTTTTTTAAGGTATGCTATTAGTAAATATATAAACTTTACGATCGAGTACTTATACATTTCTTATAAATTTGTTAACTTTTTCAGGGACACTGGACTGATGGTCGTGTATCTCGTGCTATGTGTAAGGCCGGTGACAGCGCTCTTGCAGGAGCGTGTATATCTGAGGGTACATTGTCCATCCTGGGCCGACGTGGGATAGTTCGTATTGGGCCGCGAGACGTGCTTACACGAGCGCAGGCGTTTATGTCCTCAGGACATCATTTACAAGCCCTGAAATTGTTGTGTTCGACGCAGGGATCCAAAGCAAAGACGCTAACTAACGAATTTGTGATAAATATGTCGGAACGACCACACATTCTTAGCAACAAAAATATTGCAGTGCAAGTAATAAAACTCTGTATAAAGTTCGAATTGATGTAAGTCCTACTAAATTTTCAACTATTTTGTACTTTTAACAATAAATTATTTGCAGTATGGATTATCTACATTCTACACTATAATTATAATTTATTACAGTGAAGAGCTTTGGTCTTGTTTATGGGAAAACTGTTCAAATGAAAAGGCTTTCGTGGAGGCACTCGGAGACGCAGCAGTACGCGGAGAAATGTCGGAACATCCTCCCACGCCTGATTACACCCAGGTCCTGCTATGACTAATTATTTTCTGTAAAAATCAAAGCTTGAATTAAATTCTTTTTCCTTTAAAAAATAACTATAAAACTATTAGTATTAACAACTAATGTGTTCTGTACGTAGAAACATTTAAACGCTTTTCCCGTCTAGCTTCTCAATGAAAAACGTGCCGCATCACAAGCAAATCACAACTTTTATGTAAAGATAAACATTCTAAAACAGGCATTAATCGAGAAACTAGCAGATTTTGAGCCAGAGCTGGTGGAGCGAGTGGTCGCGTCTCTACCGCTCACATCCATAGACCCGCACCGAGCCAGCGTGTTCACGCGCGACCGCAAACTGTGGCGAGGGGTCGGTGCTATCGCAGCTGCGTTGGGTAACTTTATGTTTTACATACTTGATTTTTCACATTCGGGCGTTATACACTAATAGTGTAATTCTACAAACAAAGTAGGCAGTTCAGTTAGAGTATCGTAAAAATTTTGTTACCAACTAAATTTGTATAATATACGTGGTAGTCCCAATGTTCGCAAGGTACATAAATGTGGTCTTTAAAAATGATGTTATAGTTGTTCCTTTAATCAAAATGTATCATTGTTGCTATATTGCAATTCGAGAATGAAAATACCTCAAACCGATAACAATTACTCTGTTGCTACTCCTAAAGGATCCTAAAATTATGTTTTGGTTTTCCCTTATAATATTATATAAGACTTTTTTATGCATAGACGGATGCAGTGGAGCGATGCGTGAGCTCGTCCGGTTCGTGGACCTAGAGTGTTGGAGGCGCGAGGGGCGCGAGGGGGGCGCGGGGGGCACGGCAGGCGAGTGCCGGTGCGCGGGCGGCGCGCTGGTGCTGGCGGCGGCGGACG
>DWAJ01004534.1:0-12768 GCA_018238005.1 Eurema mandarina
CTTTATAACTTTGTATATAATAATGAGTGTTGTACAGGTAAGATGTCTCGCATGCGGCACGGAGAGCAAGAAGTTCGACCCGTTTCTAGATCTTTCTCTGGAGCTGCCGGAGAGTGGGCCCGTCTCTCTCGCTGATTGTTTGGCGAGTTTTGTACAGGTCAGTAATTATACAAGATTTTTTGAGAAGTAGTAATGCAAGTTTAATATTTGACAACTTTGCAGTTAATATTATGTATGTATGACAGTATAAGCTTTGTATTTTTATATGATTCTATGTGTTTTTAATTTTTTACTTACAATACTTTAAGGCGTATGATTGATGTGTTTAAATTAATGATTGGTTTAATAAGCAAGATTAAAAAAGGTTAATACAGTTTAAACAAGATGTATTTCCAAACATCTTAAACAATTACAAAGTGTAATATAAAATATTAGATTGTAATTGTTTGTATGAACAAAAAAATAACTTTTTCTCAAATAGGGTAATTAATTTTTACACTTTATTTTATATAGGTATTATGTTTATATATAAAAGTCAGGATATAAAATTAATTCCTTACAGATTGAGGAGTTGGCGGACACAGAACGCTATTTCTGCAGTAGCTGTAAATGTAAACAAAAGTCCACCAAACAGTTCTGGATAAGAAGACTGCCCAATGTCTTGTGTTTACACCTCAAGAGATTCAGATGGAATAACTACTTTAGGTATTTGTGCCTGCTTGCCTGATATTATTGTTGTAGAACGTTTGAAGAATTTATATTACAAATGTTATCAAATATATGATTTGAATTAGTTTTAACTTGTTAAAGAAATTCACCATTAGACAATTTTATTTAAAAGAAAGTGAGGAAACAGGCAGGATGAGTGCAAATTATGATATTAAATGTTTTACTATTTCAATTTAAACTTTCTTCGGTAGTAGCTCACTCTCCGAGGCCGAACACAAATTCTGAATTATCAATGTCACTGCCCTTGTTTAAATAAAGCTTTCATGATGTGTGTTGATAAGATTTATTTATTTAAAACTTAGTTAAAACTTACATATTACACTTAGATTTGTAACATTTACATTGTTACAAAATTATACAATTACAATGTTATGGATACATTTTGGTAACTCTCAAGTGACCTCTTCTAGGTAATCAAGCTAAGAAAAGTAATAGAATATACAATGAGATGGTCGTGTGTTTGTTCCAGGACGAAGGTGGACACGAGCATCTCGTTCCCGCTGTCGGCGCTGGACATGTCGCGTTGGGTGCTGGCCGGCGGGACCGACGCGCACCGCAACGTGCTGTATGACCTCGCCGCCGTCATCGTGCACCACGGCTCCGGGTGTGTACCTACACCCACCCACTCACCCGCTCATCCGCTCACTCGCTCACCCGCCCACACCCGGTCAATCGTTCACCCGCTCACTCGCTTACCCGCTCACCCGCCCAAAACTGTTCACCCGCCCAAAACTGTTCACCCGCTCAAACCCGCTCACCCGCTCCAATCCGCTCATCCGCTCCTCACCTACGCATGCACTTTCCAAAATTCCTATCAACAAACTACTAAGACTTATATCTGATTAAATAGTACCTTTATTTAATTGCTCTATTTTCGTGACGGCAACACAATCATCATTAAAATGTGCATAGCCGTTTTATTGTTAACATTTTAATTGATTTATTTTCATCACAATTTAACATTATCGCTGTTAAAGCAGATAACAATAAAAATGAACCCTTTAACTTGTACATTGTATACTAACGAATGCTCCTCTTCAAAAGTGTATAAATCATAGAGCTAAGAATGACATAGAGGTGTCTCTGCAGCGCGGGCTCGGGGCACTACACGGCGTTCGCGATCAACGAGGAGCAGTGGTTCCACTTCAACGACCAGACGGTGCGCGCGGCCGACGCGGCCGCCGTGGCCGGCTGCAAGCCCTACATCATGTTCTACATCCGCCGCGAGTTCGCGCTGCCCGCCGTGCCCGGCACGTGACCGACGCGTGACCGACGCGACCGCCCTACCACTAAATACTAACGCGCTAACATAGTACACGCGGTCGCCTGACCGACCAGACCACCGTACCAATGCGCTATACATAGTAGCTAGCTGCGACATTGTGATAGGAAATTGTTTAGAAGCCCACAAACTCTTAAAGTTAAGAAAGGATATTACACAGCTAAGGGTAAAAGTATAAGGAACTAGCAGTGCCCCGCGGGTTCACCCGCGTTGTTCTTGTTCGCGTAACAATACCGGCATGCAAAGTATTCTATGTGTTTATCCAGGGTATCACCTATCTACATACCAATTTCAACTAAATCGATCCAGCCGTTTTTGCGTGAAAGAATAACAAACATACATTCTCACAAACTTTCACATTTATAATATTAGTAGAATACAAAAAAGAATCATAAATTTTTGGATATAGACATGTAGCTTTAAAAATGAGGATATTAAACAGCTGAAGGATAAAGAAATAAAACGGAAAGTTAAATTTTTAGAAATCAACAATACGTGTCTATTAATGCTTTATGGCTTAAAAAAGAAAATTAATTGAATTATTTTCTGGGTTCTCAGAAGAATTTCCTATCACTGATTTCACCAGTGCTATTTCCATGTACTGTCTATTAGAGTAGGCGAGCGATACAAAGATTCTCCTCAGTACAGAGCAATTATTATTTTAATATTTCTCGCATGGAATGCACATAAATATTTGAATTATTATAGTTAATCAGTTTTTTCCATTTCATTCTATATTTTTATACGATAAATCGCCTAAAGCTCGCCTACTCTATTTATATATTATCTCTATGTCAAATATACAATATTAATGCTGATAGTAGCGACAGTATTTCAATTTCAATTTGAAACTGGATCCGATAGAAATTCTTTAAAACCTACCCACCTCTATATGCGTAAACGTTGAATTGTAATTTCCTATTCATTAGTTAGTAATAATTGTCTGAACAGAGTACGGTTGATCTCAATAACTGAAAACTGTTTTTGATAGATGGTGTTTTATAAAAATAATGTTTCAAATTCCCCTACTCAATCTAAATGTAATAATGCGTACTTTGAAAGTCATCATATTTTTTAATATGAGCTTTAAATATTTAAAATAGGAATATAACAAAATATGCATTCATCTTCAGATATGTAGTTATAACAATGTACAGCAAATTAAGAAATTTCAAAACACGTAAATTATTAAAATTACAGCAACATTTATATCAAATATTATATGAAACGTATATTGTATGTTTATCACGTTGCAATTGTAGAACAAATAATTACTTACCTAGAGCGAAAAGCGTCGTTTAGAGCTTACTTAGTACTAACTCTGATATCCGTTAGAGTAAAGGTACCTTTATAATAGCTTATCTGCTGACAATTTTTTATTTATTTTTATGTACTCCAGTATCAAAATAGCATTTCTCTTTTCGATAAATGAATTTATTAAGAGTTACAAGATATGAAATAGTGCTATGTATAAATCTTTACATTTTCAATTTTTTTAAATTGTCATTTTTGGACTAACGTTTGTAAGATATAATCTGGTTAAATGAATTCCTTATATGGAACTTTTCTTCCGATCGAGGTAATTCATACACGAAAATTATTATCAAAATAAACATTACTATTGCTTTAAAAATATCCTGTAAATGAGATTAATGAGATGTCTTTGTTTAAACATGATGCATGAAACTAATTCTTTCCATTATTCGTGAAATACTAATGTTCGCCATTTGCGTACCTAAATTATGTAAATCGTTTTCGATCTTAGTTTTTCATATAAAAGCATTTTTATTAAGTACAAGGTATTATTTTATAAGAAGTTTACAATAAGGAGGGCTCGCAAACATTCCCGCTACAGGCAATTGATGAATCGAAACGTTTTTATTTCGTGCTTTACAATCTGACTGCATTCTAGTGAAACAATATTGTGATAGTAAATAACGCATGTAAATATATCATTTCAATGATTTCGTGTCGTAACTGATTCTCTGTATTGTAACCTTTGGCGTCACTGGGAGTTTAAAGTAATTGAATTTAATAAATTCGCAATTGAATTTGTCTTTTATTCTAAAACTAAAAAATAATTATCCCCAAACAAACTAATGTGATGAATCTTGAATTATCTGCAAATACAATCGAAAGGTATACAGTTGAATCGAGAAACCTCCTGAAGACGGGTGAAAAACCAGGATAATCGCAATTAGCAATCTTATATTGTGAAAATCAACTTGTAAACCTTAAGTAATATATGAAAGTATACTTCTTAAATCTTTTGTGAGTTAAATACATAAGTGAGTACAAATTCTACCGCGGATGATTATTGAAAAGCTTTTAAACATACTTTTCTCTTTTGGAGTCACGAAGATTCACACAAAAATATTTATGCAATAGTTCATAACCTACCATCGGTTAAAAACCTGTGGCAAACAATAATAAGATAAGTTTTCAATTTAAAAAGCAATTTAAGCAATTTAAAAATAAAAAAATACAAACTATAATTTGTACAAGATTCCTTTAATGATTTGCTTAGCTCTTGTGCAAACATTTCACACATTTAAAAAGTCTTTTGAACCATGATTTTTTAGTAGTATCAATGTCACTATCTATTGTTATTTCTAAAGATGGTACACTGTGTGTTATAGGCATATATTCATTCCATTCTGCTGGTTTTAATAATGGCAAATTTCTAATAAAAAATTGGTTTGCAACCGATTCTGAATTTTCATTTATGTTATTCAATTCATCAACATCGTTACTTTCATTCGGTATATCGTAGTAAAGTATTGAAGGTTCATTATTCTTATTATCGCCGCCAATCCAGTTTCCTTCAATTTTTTCTATGGGATCCGATATTTCTACTCCTCTAGGAGGTTTTGAAGTAATAAGTATTTTTGGTTTTTCAGTTAGTTGGTTCGAAGAATCCAAGCAAATGGTATCGTCTATTGAGTCTACATGAGTATTTCTGCTTCTCTCTCTTATTTCGGAATTTGTTTCTTGGGTATAATTTTCAATATCATTATCTTCGTTTTGTGTAATAATTTTTATTTGCGGTTCGCAGTATACCAACTCTTTTGTTTCCGGCTTACTTAAAGTTTTATATTCTAAGTATTTTTTGGATTGTGGTGAACTAAATGTCTGACTACTCTTTGAATTTTTATCGGTTGAAATAGACCGGTTAGTTGAACATTTTTCGTGAGCTGACAAGCTTCGAGCTTTGGAAGTGTTGTGTACAGGATTTGTTTGAGTTGCAATACTTTGTTCGGCCTCGGCGACAAGTTTCATAGGTTCTGTCACTTCCGTAACGGTGGGCAAAGTAGACGTAATGTTGAAGTTCAGTCTCGGTATGTTGTAGGGGATTGGGGTAGCTATACGATTGGCATTAACATCTTTCGTTGGTTCAATTTCTAATTCATCTGAACTGGTACAGCTGCTTGATATATTGGTCAAAAAATAATCGTTCTCACTTAGAATGCGCTTATTTTTATAAGAATAAATCCAAATCGTTCTTTTGTCATTTTCATGGTCCTGTGTAAAATATATTTCCCGATCATACATTTCGGGGTTTTCGTTCCAATAGTCACGATTCGTCATAACATCACCGCATTGTATTAATTCAATATCCCCATTTGGATCATCAGATGAAGTACTAGAATTACCATGGTTATTGGGGATAGTAAAACAGTTAACGTGACGGTTATGAAAATATTTATAATCAGCGTCGTTATTATAACTTCTGTCTAAGCTATAAAAACTAGGATAAAGATGATCTGGGCTTCGGTCGTAGGTTTGATTCATTGTCGTTGTATATTGGCAATCTGCTTCAGTATCGTTACTCTGGCGTCTGCGTTCTCTAGCTGCCTTATTTATTTTATAACTATCGTCGTTTGCGAAAAGGTCTCGTCCAATATATGCCCAGGCGTGTGCAAAACTAGAGTTTTCCTCATCTTTGTTTTCGTCACATTCATCCGATGAATTGATCTCTATAATTTCTACATTAGTACTCACTTCTGTTTGTCTCTCGGAATTGATCGGGTATATAACGTTTCTGTTTGAATCTAGAAAGATATATATAATTAGCAATGTGGATCAATTTAAGCAAGAAGTACTAAATATTGAGAATACGATAAAGGTGTTAAGTGACTAACGATTGAAAAGTAACTTATTAGGTAGATTAAAAGTTCTATCGCTCATTGCCTCGATGTGGGATTTCAGATATTATAAATATGTATGTATCTATTAATAATTTTTTATACAACACTCGATATTATGCTATAAAATAAATGCACGATCAAAATAAAACAAGAATCAGCTGTTTGACTTATTGTCATTTTATATCGATGTCAAAAAATCGTACATACATCATAAAAGTTGCATTAAGTTTGCATTTGCTTTTAGTTTAACGGAAAGTTATTCTAGTATAATATTGTTATAACATTTATCTCAAAGGTTAAATGTTTAAGGCTAAATATAAATACCACTCAATCAATTAAATCAAAATTATCCATTTAGGTGTATCTACAGAAAAATAATTGTTAGATATGTCTAGTTTGTACCTACATGTAGTTTTAAATTGCACACAAAAATGCAAAACGGGAGCACAATGCGATAGAACCTACAGAACCGACAGAACCGTCCACAGTCTTAATTATTCATAGCAAACGGAAAAGCTTTAAAGTCGTTCACTACGTTAGCACTCAAAAATATTTTCCAACGTATAGCAAAAATGGCAATTTAGTTGTCGCTAAAAGCCAGTGCGGCGGTGTAGCGGCGGGTAGTGAGAATGTTGGCGAAACAAAGTGTAAATGGAATGATTGCGCCAATTCTCGTACAAAGGGAGACGAAATTGCATTAAAAGCTCAGTGGCACGGCCCATTTGCCAAAGCACTTACTCCATTAGACGCGACCAAATAACATTATCGTCGCGCGATGAAATATACTACAATAATCAATTAATATCTATGATATTTCAGTGTACTTTTAGTCAATAAGTAACGTTACAGAACTCAGTTGCCTACAGCATAGGCGACGAAAGCTCAATTTTCTTGGGTAATATTTAACATATTTACATATAAGTATATCTATCCTATAAAGATGTTTGGTCGATGAAAGCTTTCAGCTTGTGTAATTTTGGACATGGTGATGGAATCCTGAGGATTCAATTTTTAAAAATTTTTCATAGAGGTACCTAGATGGTGAGATTGATGAATACCTACTAGACTATTCTTAAAATATGAAGTGTCAATTTACATTAAAAAAAAATCTCCGTCAAAACTAATTTCGGTTTTATAAAACAAAATATTATACGTACACATTATTAAAATAACATAACTCAAATAAATAATTACCTATATATACCTAATGTTAGAAACAACGTCAAACTACAGACCTACTTTCTCCAAAGTTCCGAGTACAAGGCGAATAGTGAGTCTGAACACAAAATCCCAAAAAGGACTATAAGCAAAGTTTCCCGAATGTAGCATGGCTGCGTCCGCGACAAAGGTTAATTAATTGAATTGCAGCGAGAGGGAGGGAGCTGGGAGCACTCATCGCGCGCTAATTCGCAAATTAGCCGGCAAAGCGGGCTTTTGTTCACTCCACACCCGTGTCACATTTATCTTAAATTACTTTACACTGACATTACACTGCGTTGCATTAATCGCGTAATGATTTAGTATTAGAACTGGAATCGGTAGGCTACGTACCTACTTGGTACTTGGTATGTGATAGGTACTTGGTTAAATTAGATAGGTATATCAGACATTGAGCAGGATGTTCTTCGTATGCGATTACATTGCTGCTCGGTTAGAAGAAAAATATGCAGTATGTTTAAATGAAGGAAGGTTGACGAAAATGAGCTTGTGATTTTTCCATATGCCGTGCGCAAAGGAGCGACATTTCATTTTTGCATGGTCGCCATGATACCACCCAGTGACAATCTGACTGATGAGCTTTTGAGAGCGACCTAATAGTAAAACTTTACCTAATAAGTGTAATCAATGACTAGGTATATAACCTCAATCAGCATTATACATAGATTACAAGAAATACTGCTAATCCCTTCCGGGATTAAGTTTGTTTTTTTGTAGCAGTGTGTTTGTGTAAGTTATATACTAGATACAAAAGTATTTTTCAAGTTTGAGCTAATGATTACTACTAAATGCGTGAAGAATATGTATTAATTTTATTTAAAAAGCAACGGGTATAATTAAATGTTACTTATATCTATGTGAGTTAAATCGGAAACAATCTATAACTATATTTTTTATTTTTTTATTATAAAAATTTATAGTTTACATACCTACAGAATTGTTGTTTAGCTTTTTAAGTATATGTATCGTGATATTTAATACCAAGAGATATCCTATAGATCCTTATATATAAGGTTAGGTAAGTATTATGTTGTAAGTAAAGCCAATTTTCGTATCTGCTTTTAAAACAATCGGGCCGAATTCACAATTCATTTGTCGGAACATTTTTAACAAACGTTTCACGTAGGTAATGGATTGTTATTTCCTGTTCTTCGCAATTGTTCACGAATAAATTAAAAACATTGTTGGGCAACCAAAATGTTTACAACTCTCACAAAACCATCCATTAACACATAGCGTAGTTGCATTCATTGCTATAATTAGAATTTACTTTTGTCTATCAAAATATTTTTAATTGGTTTTCTTCTATAATGACCCCAAAGGATTGTAAAATGTATAAATTTACTGTATAAAGCGAGAGCAGGAAAATACAACCACGAATTCATTACACCCGGCTTCTCTTTCATCCGTGTAATGAGGTGTACCGTCAGCAGAAGAGGAATAAAAACATTATTTTGTGTTTTCTTGTGGTTCTTTTTAATTTCGTTGTGGTTTATGAAATCTTTTACATATTCATATTGTTTCAAATGTACTTTGTAACAACTTTATTTAAAGTACAGTCAGCAAAAATTATTTTGTTTCATAAATGTAATTTTTCTTTATCACAACTTTGGGTTAAGTATTATTGCAAACGCAACAAAAACTAAGGAATGGTTCTATTTGACGTTGGTTTTTAGATAGACTAAACTAAGCATTTTTTTATTCTGGTGTAGAACACGATCGGAAACATGAATAGAACTAGAACGAAAAGCATAAATAGAATATTATGTTTCAGCCCAGATGCTTGTTAAAGAATATATTTTATTCTTTTAAATAATATATCCTTCTTCACATACACTCATTATAATTTCAAAATTGAAATACTCGCACATAAAAAATATAGTGCATGTCAGCACATTGCCAGAGGGTTTAAACATAAGTCGTAAAAGATAGTGTTCCGTTCTTAGGATGCCAACATATCTTTTCTAAACTGCTTGAATTTTACTTTTGTTGGTCGAATTAGATAAATTATAGTTTTAAAAAAACCACTTTTATTATAACTCGTTTATTGATCGGCCATTACACAATCACGCACGTGCTAGCTTTTTTTTCACACTGACATATTGACAAATGACATTAGGTTTGTTATACTGTAACAGATTATACTATAATTATTATTTTATTACAAACAGATAGTAAGGGGTATAATGAGCGATTCAGCGTCCTCGTGAGTCCACGAGGAGAGGAGGGGGTATCCATAAAAGGCTTTAAAATTACTAATTATTATAATTAATTCTATAGGAAACGTTGTAACATGTCTTACTTGACTTCACATTTTACGATGATGGCAAAAACTGTTTCGGTTAAATAACAAGTGTCATTGCTGACCGTACGTGGGCTTTATTTAGGGCGACCACTCTGATTGTTTTCATGGCTAACTATTGTGTATAATTGTTGCAATGTATAACCGCCTTCTGTAACATAGACTTTGAACTTTATAGCTTTTGGAAAATAGTTCTTCCTTGTTAGACTACTCTGTTTATATATATTCCTGAATAATTCCTTTATCCTTTTTAGAGGTTATTTACTCTTCATTCCGCTCACATACTCGTATCTGTCTAACTAACTAGATTTTAAAATTAACTATCTGCCGGTTTCTTGGAAATTTCTTTCTTAAAAATGCGTGGTAATATTTAAAGATTGCAAAGAATACCTAATTTTAAATGAATGTATTATTAATTAATTAAAAAAATTAAAATTAATTTTATTTATCTATTTTTAACAAGATATTGATTTTTTATTTCTATTGACTAGCATATCGATATTTAAATTTATCGACGCTACGACATCACTTTAGAGCTATCAGCTGTTACGTGTCAATGACCGCACGACCCTATGACAATGCATTTCATTGAAAAAGATGTAACACTTTTGTTTTGATTTTCATATTACCTATCGATTTTATTGATGAATTAATGAAATAAAAAATCTCAAATAAGTTTATTTTAATGCGGGGACTTGTATATAGACTATCTATGAGCGTCTGAACATCACGCAAACATATTACCACACATTTCTGTTACATGTTGTAGGCTTTTTTTAATTCCTAACATAAATAACAGAGTATTTGCAATAATTATTTTCATGTTAAGTAAAATCCGTAGACAACCGTAGTCCGTACTCTACTTAAGTGTCATATTACACAGCCATTCGAAAGTCAAAGTAAATGTGCAAGGAAAGTGAAGTTAAAGTCTAGATATAAGTCCACGTTAAACTATCCTTATGTATGCAACTATATGATATGAATACATTTTTATGTTTCCGGAAATTAGCATCATCAAATTTTTTATCACGATTGTTACAGAAATGTTTTTCTACGAAGAATAAATCCAATACGGATGCAAACTTTTTCCTCTTTCAATTCACAGCTTGTCTCAAAATATTCTGTCAAATAAAAACAACGTCACCAACAATCATAACACCGCCACCATGCGTCCAGATTCGTGTCAAAATTATCAGTGAACTTTCTACTTGAAATCGACTAGATACGTTAGCTACAGACGAAGTAAATAGATAACATTCACAATGAAATTCATGGACAAACTGCCCACTGTCATCAGCTGTTGTTTCTGTTGTTTCCTGCGAGCCGGCACGGTGATGATCGCAGTTGTCTCTTTTGTAAGTAGCCTATAATATTTATATAGAGTTGGGCACTTGGACCATAGGTCTTAGAGCAGGTTTACCAACTGCTGTAAGGATAGATCATGTTTTGAAACCACCATTAGGTGTTTAATTGAATAAGGAAATATATCTTACAAAAATGTTATTAAGAGCTGCAGTTAGCTATGATGTAGAGGTTTAAATATAAATATATGCTAAGTTATTGGTTCTTTGTTTATACCATAAATATTGTAATAAATAGTTATTCGATTTACAGAGTGAAAACGGCATATAGCTAGTTTAAATTAAATATAAATGTTGTTGTATGTTGAAGTGCTTGAAGTCAATTTTGAGCATAAGCCAATTCTGATTTTCAAAATTTATTTTGGAAGTCTATTAACAACAATATGAATCAGATTCGTTGATAGCTTTTTTTATATATAATAGGGAGCAAACGAACTGGCGCGTCACCTGAGGGAAAGTGATCAGCGCCGCCCATGAGCACTCGTGATGTCACGAGTGTGTTGCCGGCCTTTTGAGCTGTTTTAGTTTTAGGCTGTTTAAAACTAATTTGAAATGTAATTGATAATCACTTTAGGATTCCTATACTAAATTAAAATATCCTAATTCTATACATTAAAAAATATGAGATGTAACGTATTCCCTCAGCTAACAGGTCTTCTCTTCGCCCCCAACGTGAGCCACACGCGAGGCTTTTGGGACATGGACCCCGTGCTGTCGTACTACAGCGCGGCGACCGAGAGCGCGCTGCAGGTGGTGCTGGGTGCTGTATCAGTAATGCTGTGTTTCGTCAGCGCACTGCTGCTGATCGGCGCGCTCTGTGTCAGTACCTTACTGTCATATTATAATGCTGTGCCAGAATGATGATGTGCCAGATGTCCTGCAAAACATCCTGGCTAGCCACTTACCTAAATATTCCAAGCATAGTTGTACTTTTCGGGCAGGTAATGGTTTTGGACGACTTTTAAACTAAAATCTTATTGGGTACTTACTATTAGTACCATACCATACTATTGGTATCCCTCGTTCTCTATAATCAGCTGTGCTATTAATTTTTATTTCAGTTAGTAGATACATAAGCATAAAAAGTTGGTTCCCTCGTATCATTCGGTTAACAATGTATATTATAAATCACTTTCATTCTTAACTATTAGACTGACAAAGTGCTCCTTAGCGAGCTCCCAAGCAATACAATTATTAAAAAAATCCTTGCTAAGAGAAAAAGACCACTTTTCCAGAACCTTCCCGGTCTGCTGGAGATGTACCAGTGGGGCGCGCTGGTGTACGGCTGCGCGGTGGTGCTGCTGTTCGGTATATTGGACGTGCTCTGCTTCTTCGTGCACACCAACTGCGTCACAGCTGGTCTTCTACTTATGGGCCTTATGGTCGTCATCGTGTTGTGTAAGGGCTATACTTCGCCAGGACACCATGACGGCGCAACCAGAGCTGGTTATATTTTGTTGTTAGCGGAGACTGGTGGCGTCGTCGTGGTGTCCCGGTGGAATTTGGTATTAAGTCTAGTACTATCCTACTAATATTACAAATGTTAAACTTTGTGAGTATGTATGGTTGTATATTTGTTATTCTTTCACGCAAAATCGGCTGGACAGATTTAGTTGAAATTTGTATGTAGATAGGTTATACCCTGGATTAATACATAGGAAAGTTTATAATCCGGTATTACCCCAGGAACGGGATCTACACGGGTAAAATCGCGGGGCATGTCCAGTT
>DWAJ01004535.1:0-12767 GCA_018238005.1 Eurema mandarina
TTGATTTATGGTTTTTATTTAAGGTTGGTATACGTTTGCGTGCCTAACTTAGAGATGTGGCTTAATAAGCAAACACTTTATATTATAAGAACTGAGAAAGGCGATGCAGGAATATTAATTACAAAAGCATCAAAGACATACTCCACGAAATTACCTACTCGAAAATTTTGGGCGCTTTCAAATTCAATTAAATTGGAAATTACCGTATGATGATACTCCAGTGAAAATGTTTCAAAGTTACAATCATAAAAGCTTCTTGAAACGTTATTATTAAATGGGCAGCTTAATCGGTTCTTGCATCGGATTAAGCTTTAAGTATTTTTAATTTTATTTCCATCCCACTAATATTTTGAGTTCGTTCCTAACATTTCCAGATAAACGAAATATTCAACTCTTGAAGTCGGATTAATAAGCAATTGCTACTCCTTATTACGCTATTTTTCCAAGAAAATACAACGAATTAATCAGTTAATAGTTCTTTTGATAAGTATCTCCAAACTACGAAATAAAATGAATATGTCCCATTCATAAAATAAAGTTTTCTTATATTTTAGGTACATAATATACCAGTCAGTCCAACCCTGCAGTTGACAAGCAAGACAGGACAAAACAAAGGACGCAACCAGAACTTCTTTTAGATGTTGAAAGATAAATATGTCTCGGAAAATATTTTTTATTATATTATAATTGACGTCATCAGGACGCTAGGCAAGAAATTTTGTAGTCTTAATTCTTAATAAACTCTTTTGTAAAAAAATTATGATATCCATTTTAGTAAAACAATATTTCATGTTAGATGTCGAAAATTCGCAGGTAATAAATATAATTTAAACGTTAAAGTACGAAACTAAAACAAAATAAAATATTTTGATATTTTCTTTTAGGTATTTATTTTAAGATCTAATAGAATTTTGACATATCTCAAGGGTATAAAGATGAATCTGAAACAATGAGCTTGATTTTTCCCATCATTTTATACCTAACGTTATATTAATAACCTTATAGTTACATAAACTTTTCAAAATTTTAATCTAAACCTTCCTACAAAAATATTCTATCTACGTCAGAAAACTAGACAAATGTAAGTCCATTATTTATCAAGATTTTCCACGGACATACAAACGGATACAGCGAGATTCCTACATAATTATAGTTATTTTAGCCGCGTAGTTCCCATGTTCGTTACAATTCCGGAATATAACGTGTCTTATTTTCAACCAGGACTTTTAACTAGGAGCTAGTTCAGCTAGTTCAACAAAATCCATTAAGTACTTTTTGAATGAAAGCAAATAAAATAAAATGCAATAAACATACTTACAACCTTCCGAGTTTTTTATATTAGTATTAATTCTTTACAATATACAGTGGATTCATTAATTACAATACTAATATATACGAAAAAATTAACTTAAGCGTTACAAAACTGCTCCAATATCTTCGATAACTATAATACCTAAAGGTTTGGTTCTTGTTATACAGTTCTTTGACTTGACTGTTCGTTCGTCAAGACAAAATGCCACTAAGCGATGGCGTAATTAATACTCAATTAATCACCTTGGAAATAATTTATTCAATAACTCCTAACGACTTCAACCGTCAACGCCCGAAATACTTTGAACGGATCAACAAGCTTTTATTACGTGACTTTGTAACAGTTATTTAATCTGAACGCTGAAGTTATAATTCAAGAACGCCATCGAATTTGATAACTCTTTATAATGAAGTGTTTCAAATATCACTTGATACATAAGTATTCAGTTTTGTTACATGCGAAGAAAATGTACAACGATATCACTAATACGTGATTCCTACACGTATTAGTTAACGACTTATCGACTAAAGAAAAATGTTAAAAGCGCAATCTAGAATGACCATATTAGTAATGCAATATAATCGGGACTTTTTAAAAACCTTAACAAAGATCTATTTTATATTTTAATATAAAATGCCTTATAAGGCTCAGTACGAACAAAAATGAATTTAATTTTGCCTAAAATACCCACCCTCACATTATATTTAATTATTTAATTACATTGTTAAACTTCATCGATAGAATTATAAAAAGAGTATTTTACATCAAAGCTAAATTTCGAATAACCTTATAAAAATAACATAAAAACAGAAGCAGATGGTAAATCATAATTTATCCAACATATATTGTGAAAAGGAAAAATGTAAAATGTAGAGTCGTATCGTAAATTTCCATTTAAAAGCAATGTACATTTATCATAATAAATAAGCTTGATTTCTTAACTGTAATTTTGTAAGATGACGCAATATTTCATAACAAATAAAAAAATAGGATACTAATATGTACTATGTCTCTCGACAGTCTCCTTCCTATCTTGTATTCTTATTTCGACATTATTTTCTTCCACATCTCGTTTCATTTAATCCGTTAGGTAAAATGGCGGCCATGCATTAGTCATAATATTTTGTTGTGAACAGAGAAGAACTTTAATAATGTGTATTTATTATCTGTTAATCTGTATTTTTGTTTAACTAATTTTTTTAATATTGTATGTAGCCTGGTCTTAATTTGATTTTAATCGTCTTAAAAATCACTTAATTAATGGAATATAAAGGTCATTTACGTTTTAAATGGAATATCCTCACTTAAATAGGCACTAAATTTAAAGTCATTACGTAAGTTCTCTAAACCTGGAACTTCGGAGGCTTAAGTTAGACTCATTGCTCTATAAATCAAGAGGTGACTAGGATTGATTAAATTCTGATGACTATGCAATGGGAAAGATTAATGTTTTGTGGTTTCATCGAACGGCTAAGCCGAAAACATTTAGACGAACCTAAATAAATTAACTCTAAATAGCAAACTTTGTTTTCAAGAACTCTTGAGAAATTGATAGTTAATTATCCCGGACATGCTAACGAAAAGAGGTTATTGATTATTTAAAAGAATAAGTAATAATAATTAATTAATTTATGTCTTGTATTTATTTCAACCTTATGTTAAATAGAATAATATTTTTGGCACTAAATCGAATTTTACCCTAGCATTTGAATTTTGCACAAGTAAAAACGAGAGTAAAATAAGAAACAGAATTATTTGAATATGCTGAATATCTGCGATAATCGTGTGGAACTAAATATAAATTGGGCCTCCTCGATAATCTTCAACAGAAAAATAATATCTTCCACACATAATATTATAGTATTGTTAGCAGAAAGGAGAATCGAAGGCCCATTTTTCGTTTCTCTTATTTTTAAAGCCGGCATCTTTTTCTATTTTGCTTATATTTTTAAGGGCGAAGGTGGTTAGTTACCATCCGGTGCACCTTCTCTGTAGCATAAAAAATAATTCAAAAATACATAGCCAAATAGCTTTAGGCAACAATTACAATTTTGCACGTGAAAGTAAAAATTCGTTTCGCCCGCATATTGAACCATTGGCGAAATTTTACCGTGCCATGGTAAATAGCTCACTCTAGCGTTCTAGTTTTCACTAAAAGGTACAATATGAAATAAAAACCAATGATAAATCTAAAGAACGTACTGTAATGTTAATACCTTTCCAAATCAGACTTCTAATTTTAGTCAGAAATTGAAAGATAAGAGACTTTTAAATGTCTAGACAAAATTAAAAGTTAAAGCATAAAAAATAGATAAGATAAAAGCATTAGCTACAGCGAATTTTAACCGGGTTTCCAATTATAATTAGCTATACAAATTTCTCAATGAAACTCTTTGAGTGGGAAGCTGTATGAAAAATTATTATGTATTAAAAATTCTGTATCTTAGTAAATGAATTCATCGCCAATGAAAACGTATAATGTAACTAGAGGAAGCACAAACGTTACTGCGAAATAAAAATAAATGTTTAAGCTCCAATTATTTCAGAAAAGACAATGTGTTCGCACCGCAGCCGAACGGAGCACCTATTCTGACGGTTATCGTCGTGTTTACCACCTACTTCTGTCAATGGCTAACACATTTGTATGCTAATTTTATTGTAACTCCTATGAAAGAGGGCTAAAAGTGCAGATTAAACAGATGAGGACGAACATACGAACCGTGTGCGTTATAGCTGCCACATTATCATTTGCATAATTTCCGATTCTCTTAGGACGCTTGCTAGCTCTCTGATGACAAGGCAGTAGTTTATAACATAATACTGATGCTGAATGTAATTGTTATTGCTTAATTTTAATAAAAATCTATTTTGCTTATATGAGTAAATTATATAAGGCACCTTTTTATGTATCTGTAATACATTTTATCTTTACCATATTCTATTGTAAAAATATCAAAACGAATTCATAAAAGTATACTTTTTAGATAAATTTGCCCATTATTAGTGGTTAATGGGTATTAAAGCCTCGCTTTATATTAAGCAAAACGCAATTTTACGGGTAACTCATATCATTGGTCGAACTTTATTACACGAACCAATAAACTGTGCATTAATCAACATAATTATCGGCACTCGAATATCCTTATTGGCTTAAAATTAAACAGTGTTTGCAATGTTTTCGGACAAATGGGTACTTTCTTTTGTATCATTAATGTTTTATATTCTGGCATTCATAAAGAGGCACTTTAAGTGATAAGGCCTTTTTCGTTTTCGTTTTTAAGTTTCTTTTGTGTAATAACGGGTAAATAAGTATCAAAATAGGAATGGGGAAATAGGAGTGAAAATAAATAAATTTGTATATAAAATAGAGTATACCTACAAACAAAATGCAATTACAAATGCATTATTATTCAATAATCTAAAAGATATATATTAACGAACACGTTTTAGAGCTTAAAATTTAACGATGAAGGTAAAATCGAAAGAAGAGAAAGTTGCACGAGGTTGTTTGAAACTGAAACAAAGGCGCGCGGAAACAGGAATTCTGCCCAAGTTGTGGCTGAAGGAAGCACTTATGTTCATTCGATTTCTACTGAAGTACGTCACACCGAGTCGACAAAATTGGACGAAACTTCAATTGTGAAAAACTAGTCGTACTTTTAATCGATTGTAGAATGTAACAAATTTTAGAACGTTTTCTGCATCGAATTCTAGCGAGGTGGTCGAAACGTGTTATTTAGCTGGGTCGGCGTTTCGTTCGGAAAGTGGGAGACCCGAAGACCCATTTTTCTTCCTACCTTCTATTATCCCATCCTTTTTCCTATTTAACGTAAATCCTTTATTGGAAATGAAAACATAAAAATACATAACACATCAACATACATATTTCTAAAGCTCTATCCACAACTGACGATCTTTCATGATATTCCAAATTTTAACGCGAAAAAACAAACAGTTTCTATCAGCAGATTTACGACATTAACGTTTTACCTATTAATAGCCTATCTGATAACTCTTCAAGGCCCCAATAACCATGACAATACATAATGATAATTTGCAAATCTGTCCATAACAAAAGAACCATTAATATTTTACCTACTTGCTATCATTTAATACATTTTATAGCGATATTTATAAGAAAAATTAGTAACTATTTCAAATAATCAAATTTAAAATCAATTAATATTATTTAAAAGCCTATTGCTTAAACAATTCAAAGCGCTAGTTATATAGTATCATTATAAATTACTAATAATAGGAATTGTAAACCCCTTAAATAAATTAACCTGTTGTCGAATTGAATGCGACTATCAATTGTTTTAAGATGAAGTCTTATTGTCTGGAAAACATCTTGAATGATCACTCGTATTTGAGCACGGACCATTTATCAGACGATTCCAGCGGCTCATCGTTCAACAAATGAGGGTACTTAATAGCCGTAAAGCTTTATATTATGTACTAAACAAAATTTAATTGACGTCAATTTACAATTTTCTTGTAAGTTATTTTTAGTATATACTAGCTGTTGCTCGCGATTTCGTCCCCGTCGGTTCTATTTCTATTATTATGTTATAGTGAGTCAATCATAAAAGATAGACATATACTGTCACGGACTTTTTTTTAGATCATTTAAAGAGGAATAATTCTTTCATACATATTATTTTTGTACCTTGAACCGTTTTCGCAGCGCACGCAAAGGAAGCCCTCAAAGATGAATAATTTTCCACGTTTTTTCCATATTTTCCATTATATCTTCGTTCCTATTAGTCGCAGCGTGATGTTATGTAGCCTAAAGCCTTCCTCGATAAATGGTCGATTCAATAAAAAAAGAATTTTTCAATTCGAACCAGTAGATCCTGAGATTTGCGCGTTCATACAAACAAACAAACAAACAAACAAACTCTTCAGCTTTATACTCGTATATTAGTATAGATTGTATTCTTGTATGAATTATAAGTAGTATTTTTGATTATGATTATTTTGATTTGATTTGAGTATTTTGATTTGTAATTTGATCATCTTTAATATACCGAGTTCTGATGATATACATTTATAATATAGGTATACGACTTTTTGACATCAAACTACTGGATCCTAACGGCTAACTAGGGTTTTAGTAATAAGGGCGGGCGGCAAGTTCATGGCGTCATATGTCAATCTAAAATTTCCAAAATGTATTTATATTTATATTCAAATTACATAACAAAACAAAAAGTTTATTAACAACCTTATCGTCATAAATCCCTTTGTATCCGGTAACTAGAATGGTTACAGTAATAAATTGTTATATTTCAATCACTGAAATTCGATTCAGCTTATCCTTAAAGAAATCGTTTTTCTGATTTACACCGTTCGCGCCCCTTAACACTCTCAACGTGTTGATATTATTATTATGATCCATTATCGGAAAATAGCTTTCTCTTAGCACAATACGTACCTACTACGCGATCTGACTTTCAACGGATCCGTGATAAATACCTATTTTTATATCATAAAAATGTTTTAGTGTTTCTATGTTTTTTGTAGTTTAAAATACTTAGTCAGCTTTAAATTTGATTTAGAAAATACTTATTTGTAACATTATTCTGTAAGTAAGTAAGACTAAGCTTTCTCTGAAATTAAAATTTCATATATTATGAAGAACTATTCGAATATTCAACAGCGTGAAAGAAAAAAAACACAATTATTTTAATTTTTAATCTATTCTGTGAAATTATGAGTCAAAATATTCTTAATAACTTGATGGTAAGTGATATTATTATTTTTGGTAATGTTAATTTCGTACTGTCATCGTGATAATTTATAATCTGTTTCCTCTCTAACAATCTGTCAAACTGGTGGCAATATAAAGCATTATTTATGATAAGTTATCTGTTAAACAACTATCAACGTCAAAAAAGAACCATGAAGTTCTGGCTTTAACTTTTCATCTTCTGCTAGTCGACTCGGAAAAGATTTCATGTGTGAAACGCAATCTACAGTGCAATACGTCTATATGTCACAAAGGCTCTGTCAATATTGAAAATACTTTACACAAACACTTTATACCTCAAACGCGCTTTATATTTTCAATCGTGTGTTTTCTTGGGCATCTTCAAACCTCTCGTATATTTACTTGATAGAAAAATTTTAAGAAGAAATAAAAATACGAACTATAGATGACAGATTACGTTCTAAACTTTATTTACAATTTCATTGGAAATGTTACATGAAGTAAAATATTCGTCGTCATAATGTAAATATACCTTCAAAACGGCTCTAAGAGTTCACAACAAATTAACCCTTCCATCGCAAAAGTAAAATAAAAATCAACAAGTGGTTTACCTTGAAATTGAGTTGATATGCCGACAAATTAACCAACTCTCCCAAATTTCCTTTGATCCTAAGCAAAGAATCAAATAAATATCATCCCTGTCGTGATTTGTAACTTTACGAAAGGGCGAACAAAATACTGAAAAGTAAGGAATTTGATATCCCTTTTGAAGAAAATACTATAATTGTAATACGAATAATCTCTGTAATATACGAAAGAATTCCTCCAATATAAGTAGATGATAAAATCTTGGATTCCGACGAAATGTCGCCATTCAAATGCGTAATAGGTTTTAGAATAGAACAATTTAAAATATAAGTACATTTATCACTGTAATTAAAATTTCGCAACTGTTAGCTGTAGTTAATTATTCATACACACGTAGGAAGACATTTTTTAAACAAATGTTAGCACCTACGTCATACCTTCGTCACCCGAAACTGAATATGGCACATGACTTTTCGAGGTTGTAAACTTATTAAGAAAATAAATGCATTTTCACTTGAGCTAACAGTATCAAGAGCATTTTGCTCGAGGCCCATCTAACGCTCCGACGGAATATCATTATTCCGCACCGTTTAAAATTGCAACATGCATACTTTGTACCCATCTATAAAGGTTCAATTTTATTAACCGCGGATATATTTTACAATAACGGACTCATAGCTAATACGAACAATGATATTATATAATAGATATGTTATATCCATACAAATCAACCGACATAAGTGTTCCGCACAGCAGCGGCAGAATACAAGTCAAAACGATAGAAAAGAGATAAATGATAAAACCAATAAGAAAAACAGATACGGTTAGTTTTATCAGTTGCGCTTGAATGCACCGGCAACCAATCACCTCAAGGTAAGACGTCCTAACTAGGATGTTTTTGGGTCTTCAAAATTTTGCGCTTATAACATATCTATTTAATATAGGTATCTATTTAAGGTAGGAATACGAATCTATATCCAACTATGTAAATCGATACATCTGATTTATTGTCGATTGCAAACAGCTATAAATCAAAATAGGTTATGCGATTTATGATTCGTGACTATAACTAGAACCATAAACGAATTTATTGCATTTCTAAACGTTTCTGTGTAGTAATTTTATAATTTATTACAATATTGGACGACAATAAATATTCTAAATTTGAATTCAATTTTGGTTTACATTTTTTTTTTTTACTTTTTCACATCCAGTAAGTGTATGATATCACTACACCATAGTTCAATTGTTTATTTGTTAGTAATCAAAATAAATCCACGAAACAGTAAAATTAAAAATGAAGCAATGTATTTTTTACAAACCACAAGCGGTCAACTAAGCACACGGCGCGCTCGCCTGAAATACGCAGCGCGTATCACTAACATCCATTGCTGGATAGTCCAGTCAATTTAGGTTTTATCTGCGGAAAACTTCGTAGTGAGCTGAATTTTTGTATATACCTTTATTATGGCCTTGTAATGAAGGTATGAAAAATCGACATTGATATCGTGCCGGCTAAAAATAAACGTCAAAAGGTCCATAAAATCAGCTTTACCCAAATATATTGCGATCAATAGATTTAAGGTATTAAATTAAAAACATCAAATGAATTGTCATAAATATGTGGCAGGATCAATGCATTTGCAATAAGCTATGATCAGGGGGACACTTTTGATTTAGTAAGTAAATCGAATTCATTTTTAAGAAATGAGAGCCATTTTTACATGTATAAAAACCATATTCATCAATTGACGTTACCTACTCAGTTTCGGATTGATTTATTTGTGCTGCAGATCTGTTATGCCGATCAAGCAACTGTTCCTGAATATTATTGTTTTAATTTCAACTGCATAAAATACTGTTTTTGATTAGACTTTTTTAGCCCAATACGTCAACATAATATCTATGTACTTCGCTTCATGTATATTTGATATTTATTTACATTTTAAAGAAATGGAATTGTAATAAAGCCTTTTGAATACTTATCTCCCTGACCAGTGTATTGTGATTCTAAATATTATGTCGGATTACGCACACAATTGGGATTTGTCTTACAGTCGATTAGAAGATAATTCCCGGGTCGACTGCTCGAAGGTCCAAATAATTCTAAACCGAACTTATCAAAACATCAACAATGATTTAACTTAACATAACGAGCGCTTTAATATCATATAGGTATATGAAACTTGGATCGTAAATAAATGTTTTTATATTGGTACTGTATTTATTTATATACTTATGTGCTATTAACGTTTGTTAAAGTAAAATATTTTTATAATTATCAACATTAAATCCCCACGGAGGAATAACTTAAGTTACACCTACAGAAATTTATAAAACGCTGCAACACAATTGCAATGTAGGTCTCTTTCAAAAAGTTTAACGTTTTGTGCATAGTAAGTGAGCTCTACACGACTTAGGTATTTAAAATCGAAATAACATTTTATAGGATACCAACTAAAAGCGCAATTTTATTATATATAAATAACGTAATTTATATATTAAGACAAACGCGTATTTGTCCCCTATTGACTGGTAAGTGCTAAACTATTGAACCCATTTTAAATTAAATTTACACACCGTTTGCAGTTTGATCCAACTTAAAAAGTAAATAACTTTATATCCCAGTATTGCCCCGGGAACGTTAACGAAGCGGGTAACACTGCGAGACACAGCTAGTATATTTATGTATTTATATAAATATATAAAGCAGACTCAAAAGCTAAAAATAAATGGAGGTAGTCGCTCTAATCCACGAAAAGTTTAAAAGCTCGTAGGCTTGAAAGATTGTGTCTCGAAGCCGGCTAATCGGCGTGATTATTACGAAAATGTTAGCACAATGGAAATATTCCGTGATAAAGTTATCAAAACCGAATACCTCACGAATCGAAAAACGTGATCAAAATACGCCCAATTGGGTCTTCTATTGACGTAACGTCCATGTATCAGTCCTCTGTCTGAAAATATTATGAATATATTTTCTTTTCTTCAATTTGCTTCGATGGTTATAAGCATATCGATAAAATGTGGCCGGATTATACTCATACCTTTATCATCGTGGTCATGTAAGTCAAATACACAATACGGTCTGCCGATAAACTTATTATAGCTAGGTGACGGTTGAAGCGTTTCTTAATAAAATACTCGTATTTGTTTGTAAATAATATAAATTTACAATTGCAAATGCAAATGCACATCGCACACTCATAGTAATAGTTGTATATAGTAATTATGTATAGTATGCTTACTTCGAGAGCCAAAGATTTTTTTTTATCATTTGAAAGTCCTCATATATAAAAATGTTTAAACACTTAGTAAGTTGTTTATGTATAGTACCGTATTTCATAGTCAATGCTGGATGAAAAAGAAACACCTTAGACATTCTTGTCATCTCTTTTAATAACATATTCTTGACACTAACGCTAATGGAATAACTAATTGTGATTGAGGCTAGGTCTCTTACTTAATAAAATAATGAAACCCTATTGTTGATTAATAATATATTTTATTTTATAACGTGGGTTCTACAGATACGTATTGTCTGGACTCTGCTATCTCATGAGAGGAACTTGATTTGGTGGAAATTTTCTATACATATCATATTCCTTTAGGGGATACCTTCGATAATAAAGAGCCCACCTCAATTCCGATACCAATAGAACATATTGATAGTTGGTATTTAAGTAAAACTGCACTGCTGTATCGACTGAAATAGATTAGCTATTAAAGTTTAAAACTTTACGACTCCTAAGCTTCTTATTCTTCCCTTTGAAATATGAGTTACCTACTAGCACTTTCTGAAGTTTCATTGCTCTCTCAAGAATTTTACCGAGATTTAAAAATCTCTGCTTGACAAAAAGGTAATAAAATGTTTCTTAAAAAAGGACATAATACAAATTAATGTCGAGGATGCAATAAAAAATATTAATAAAAAACGAAATAAAGCGAGCTGAGCCTACGCCGCTTTAAGAGGTCCACGAATAACGAAGAATTCTTTTTAACGAATTTAAGGACAATGAATGTAATATTTAAAATAAAACAAATAATTTATATTATCATTATTTTTACAATAACACATTTTTCATGGCCTATAGACCAGAAGAGTTGTCTTTTTACATGCTTACAATATTTGAATCGAGACTGCGTTCATTTTACTATGAATTGGATTTAAATACAGAAAAACACTAACTAGTTAAATAAAAGCTTAAGCGTTCAAGTATGTGCATGAATAATGCGCTTTACGAATTATATTAAAACAAAGTATAAAACGGTAATATCCTTTTAAATATATTAATTACTTGTATAGAATTCACGATGTTTTGTCCTAGATCTTGAATTAGGAATATTTTAATTTCTGGAACGTAAAAGTAGGTACTGACGTTATAAATGAGAATTTTCGTGAATATTACTACAAAAGATGAATAAGAATAACTAATGCATACTGTATGTAAAATGTAGCAGTAAGTAATCTTGTAAGTTTAATTTTCATTAACTGTCTTCCCGAACCACAAAGTACAACAATATCTTACATTGTAATTAAATTATTCATTGCCAGATTTGGGCTATTGTGAGACCCTTTCTCTTGACATTTGTATAAATTTATATGAACCTTATAAAGTTACATGCCGTTTTGTTAAACTTGAAGAAGTTTGTCTTAAAAACATTTTATTTAATCTTCGTAAAGGGATTCTGTCAAAATTTCCGACTTTGAAAGGTATATAAAACTCAAAAGATACCTAAGATTATTGTTTTGTATTTAAGACATTTTATAACTTAAATGCGAATACGACAGCCATATTTTTTATCATATTACAGTTGTGTTAAGCACCTGTTAAGTTATCTTACTTTTAAAAGGTCTCTAATATGAACAATGTACAATGGTAACACCAATAGATACTGTTATCGATATAATTACTTTTTTTTCATAGATTTTTTTAGATAATTATAAAAAAATCATAGCTAGGAATCCACAAAGCTTACGTTGTAGTAGCAGGAACAGTTCTAAAGGAACAATTTTTTCATTAATGTGATTCCTAACGCCGGAAGACTATAAATTCATTTTATTACAACGAACAAACGTAGTGAAGGTAATTTGGCAAAATCGTATCCCGTTTTCCATTTTGAATTCAATCTTATTATTTTGATTGAATCATT
>DWAJ01004536.1:0-12762 GCA_018238005.1 Eurema mandarina
AAGCCTTCCTCGATAAATGGTCAATTCAATAAAAAAAGAATTTTTCAATTCGAACCAGTAGATCCTGAGATTAGCGCGTTCAAACAAACAAACAAACAAACAAACTCTTCAGCTTTATATATTAGTACTAGCTGTTGTTCGCGACTTCGTCCCCGTCGGATCTATTTCTATTATTATGGTATAGTGAGTCAATCTTAGAAGATAGATATATACTGTCGCGGACTTTTTTTTGGATCATTTGAAGAGGAATAATTCTTTCGTACATATTATTTTTGTATTTTGAACCGTTTTCGCAGCGCACGCAAAGGAAGCCCTCAAAGATGAATAATTTCCCCCGTTTTTTTCCATTTTTTCCATTATATCTTCGCTCCTATTAGTCGCAGCGTGATGTTATATAGCCTAAAGCCTTCCTCGATAAATGGTTAATTCAATAAAAACATAATTTTTCAATTCGAACTAGTAGATCCTGAGATTAGCGCGTTCAAACAAACAAACAAACAAACAAACAAACAAACAAACAAACTCTTCAGCTTTATATATTAGTATAGATATAGATGTGAATTCGGTCCGTCTGTTACAACAACACGTCTAAACTGCAAAAAAATTTGACTAATGCTGGAAAAAGGAAAAAAACGACATGAAAAATTACAACGATATCTTGCAACAGGGGATGAAAATTTGGATTTCATAACGATAATAGTGTCAATATGCTTTAACATTTCACATATTTAGATGTCAGCTTTTCCCAATACCCCTTTTAATAATTTAAGTTGGTTTTGTTACAAATATATTTAACATAGATCTTCAGTAGTTAAGTTTGCTAACGAATCAAAACATGATCGCAATATTCCCACGAAAAAATGTCCTTGAAAGTTTTTACGGGAGCTTATACCAGAAGTTCGTACCAGTCACCGCGTCATTTTCGTGACACATTTCGTTCCGTTACGTTAAAGTCTACATTATAGTATCGTAGTTAATATTTATTTACGCTTGTTTTATGAATTATCCTATAACTTCCGAGGTTCTGAGTACTTTGAGCACACAATAATCAAGATAAATTGAGAATCTGTGATAATAAAGATAGCAAGGTAAGCTTACTTTTGCTAGATTGTGTAAATATTTCGAACACAAATGTTTATAATGGCTTAATTTCAAAGCTAACTGTTAGATAGGTAACGCCTACAATG
Source organism: Eurema mandarina (assembly GCA_018238005.1). Taxonomy (NCBI): domain Eukaryota; kingdom Metazoa; phylum Arthropoda; class Insecta; order Lepidoptera; family Pieridae; genus Eurema; species Eurema mandarina. The sequence goes on from DWAJ01004536.1 coordinate 1,188, forward strand.
TGACATCATCTGGATTGTTATGTTCCGACAGTGGGCCGTACAAAGTGACATTTTGAGATAATGTCAGATTTGTTAGAAATGTGTCAAGATCCACATATACTCGTAGAGCCTATTAACATTGTAAAGTTTGTGAGATCGTAACAATGTATGGATGTTTGTTTAATACTGCTTAATTGAGTTCACTTAATTTTAGCATACCGGTAGAATAGACTGCATTAACACAGAATAGTTTTGAACCTGGTATTGTCAAGGGAATTATCTGTTCGTGGTCAAAACCGAACAATATTGTAGTAAATGATATAGGATCAGCTATTCCACAGAGGCGGCCGGGCGCGATTCCCGCTAGGAAACCGACCATTACCTCATCGCTATGTGTCCATTACCTACTGTACCGAATTGAATAAACTTGAAAATTGCTACAATTTACTAAATAGTTCACTGGAATAGTTATTACATCACACTATGAACGCACCCTCCCACTGCGTGTTTTATAAATAGATCCTGTTCACATCAATGTTATTATAGTATTTCACAAACAATAATAAAGTTATCATCCAATACTATGAAATATAACAGGAAGTATGATGCGATCCTTTTTTCAAAATCCGTCCTTAAGCGAAGACTAACTATGTATAAACCGCGGCCGAAACAAAACAACCTGGGAACTAGGCCATTATTTTTACTTTTTCTCAAATATATTGTTAATTGAATCAACGTTATGCAACTGTATTTTTTATATACAAAAGAACTCATTTTTATATGCGCGTGTGTATTAAAACATCAAGAAGGTTCATTAGTATGGAAGAATATCTTGGAGTCTTTAAGTGAGAATGTAGTTGTTTGCAAGGCTGTGGTACCTGCAAAATAATTACAAGCAATTATTTACATATTGATACATAAGTCAAAAGCTGGCACAGATGTAAATACCAATGTACTGGCTTGGTAATTAATCTAGTATTTACATAGCGAGAAGGCAAAACATCTAGATTCATTTTCCATTCGCAATTATCGCGTGTTCGAGTCATCTGTTATTATGCAATTTTTCAATCGTGATGATGATTTTTTATTGTATTACAAATAGTTCGCAACAAAACGTCATCGACATTTCTACGCATCGTAGCTACGTGTTTGCATTGTTCGTTGGAGATCGTGAAGGCTTCAATGTCTCCCAAAGGACGTTTTGTATTATAACTTTGAATCCCTTGTGTTATATTGTGTTGGAAACACAATTATCATTTATAATTTGTAGGACATATGATTTGGTATGTACGGGGTACGCGTTACATTGTTTAATTACGCAACTAATTATGTGTATGAATTAAATCAGGCTGTTTTCGATGTGGTGTAGATTTTTTGGTCGTATAATCGGACTTATTTTACTTTAATACATACTAAAAGAAATAAAACGTTATTTTTAATCATAAGACAAAGGAGGTTATACATTAATTTTTTGATAATTTATTTCCTTAAGAAACAAAATTTTACTCCGAAGTTGGTAGGTGCATACTAAAAAAGAAAAGTAAAGTTGTATACTGTTATCAGATTGTAAAACCGGTAATCGTTTACTTAATGTGAAAATAAGCCGTGACGGTGTAGCGCCGAGCCGAAAGGATTACAAAATAAACTATTTCTTCAAACAATTTACTTTTTGATAATCACCGTACACATGATAAGCGACGCCGCGAAATTTTATAATATTATAAAATTTATTGCAAATTAATATAAATTACGAAAGATATTTCATCGTTATCTTTATCTTGAGTAAATTTACTTTTACAATTATATACTTCTTATAGCAAATTTGTAGTCCACTTACCACTATACTTTTAACATGTAATAAAAATAAATCACTCATATAAACTCTATAAACTAGTCTTATCATATAGCTATTGGTTAATAGGTAAAGATTATTAGTATATCAGGATTAAGAAATAGTCTCTGGATCTTTTTGGAAACGATTTCGATAATTATTTTACCATAGATAACCATAATATCATAAATAATAATAAATTCATAAACATTATAATATATTATACATATAAAATGGTAATACATATTATAAATTCTGCTCCACACATCTGAAAAATATAATATTAGAATACTATCAATATTTGATATCTGTACAAACAGTTAATTAGAACATTACCTAGTTATCTAAAAATCGCTACTACACTAACAATTCTTGTCAGAAGGTCGTCGAATAAATTGTAGAGGCATTATCATTTATCTCTGTCTAAGTGAGGAGCCGTTTAACAATTGTTTTCATGTAATGTAACATAAAACCCATATTTTATTTTTACAATATAGAGCATGGTTCCCATATAAGCTTACGTTTCGAATAATAATTTTCTTGCTGAATCAATAATATTAAGATAATTAAATATTACGTAGCGTAAACAATATAAATAAAACCATATCTCCGATACTGAGGCATTTCTTTAACCTAAAATAACCGACACTTATCTTTTATATCAAAAGATAAATTCAGGATATAAAAACGTAAATTCTTAGAATAAAAGAATTGAGATTAATTAATAAATGAGTCATGCATTTGTAGAAAAAAGTATGAGTAGAGTAAAAGATAATTAATTTGCTCATTTTATAGCGGAATTATAATATCGTATTGATGTGGTTCTCAGAATCTGTCGCGTAAAATCCGATAGGGCAACGTTCGGGAGGAAAAAACATCAGGGTTACAGAGTGTCTGCGGCGCAACCACTTTTTGTTCGACCTTTTCAAGTCCAAGTAATTGGTACTCGATGTTATACAACCGAAATCATTTCGAGCTTATTACGGTATATTCGAATATAGAGTTTAGGAATTTCTGGAATTATAACTCTTTTAAATGTTACGTTTCAAGTTGTGATTACAAATAAATGTATTTCTGATTAACGCTTTATATAAAATAAACTGTAAATAAAATTTGTAAAAAAAATACAATAAGGATAACCGATTTGAAAGTTAAAATTTTCAATAAGCATATTCGATACACGTTTGTACGCTGTGGACGGTGAAATATAGAGACAGTAACGAGGGACTTGCGATTACCGATGAATATGTACTAATGGAGGCTTGATTTGAATACACACTCACCTTGCATAGCCGGATCTACGCTATATATTAGTTAAAGCCAAAAAAGTAATAAAGGAAATTGAAAAAACGTCACATTAGTTGCTTCTAGAATCAGTACTTAGTTGCTATTAGCTTGTTAATTTGACATTTTATACTGAGTTTTCAAACGAGGTGATCGCATGCCATCCAGCAAACCACTGGCTCAGTTGGCCGCTATATCTTTAAAAAAGGAAGATACTAATATAGACTAATAATATTATGTTTAATGTAAAGACCATCATGATATTGAACCATAGGTATAAATCTTTATTTAAAAAAAACTAAGAATTCCAGGAAAAAAAAACTAATCACTAATATAACAATTAGAAATTCTTTTGCGATTACTATCGCTCTAGTTTACTTAATGATTTCGTTTTCATATAAATAATTATATTCGGCCTTGGTGAAGTGGTCGCGTCTCTAATCAGCTATTTACATAAAATACGAAGGTGCAAAGATGTACTACACGAATGTCTATCCGTACATGTCAATTATATTAAACTTGTGTTGACTGAAAAATTCCATGAGAAAAAAGACCTAGTGCAAACATAAATATATATTATATAGTTAATTAATTTTTCTTATTATTTGAACTACTTTTATCTATTAATAAAGATGTAAAATACAGTCCCATTCAAGACTACGTGAGATATATTCCCTATCTGACTCAGTAGTATGCCAGGATGCTCATGACGTCAAGGTTTTACTTGATGACATATCATAGGGCTCTGATGAATAGGCCCCTAAGTAGTTATGACACCTTTTATAATATCTTTTGTATCTTCACATCAGCATTTCTTCACCAAAGTGACCTAATCTATGAAAAATAAATAGTCATTAGTCAACCAAAAACATGTACTTTTCTATTGAATAGAATAGAATTTTCTAGAATCAAATCAATATTGACCATACAAATTATCACGCAGACAAACATTAGGCTTAAACATTTTTTGACAGCTCACGACTATCATTAGCAGTACCAACTCCATCCTTCGGGCTATCATTTATGAATATCTAATGTAGATTTGAAATCGTGCGGGTGACATTTGTTCGTTTCAAGGTGAGAACTTCAAACTAAAGCCAAGTACTTCAGGATTTTCCATTAATACCATATTAAAGTCATAAGTATTATTTGTACATTGTATTATGTTATCTGTTGATCTCCAGTCAAATATATTTGTCCCTATCAAAACATCTTTCTGATTGCGGCTGCATATTAAAAAACTTACTTCAGATGAATAATAATGATTATAGAGGTTAATTTGATGACAATATAAATATCAAACCTTTTAGTACCCATTGCAGTTCAGTTCTTACAATCACTCGTACAACATAACATATATTTTAAATCCCCAGTAAGTACAACCCAAATTTTATGCACCCTTTAAATTTAAATTGAAGATTATTTTTACATAATCGTAATTTTTATATACGCTTTTGGAAACTTATAAAAGTTTTCACTTATACAAGTGTATAGAACTATTAAAACGTGCATAATAATTTAAGTAAAGCAAATAATACCTTAATTATCAAAGTTAATGCTTAAATAAAATAATATGTAGGTACTTGTATTTTTTTTATATTTGGCATCGGTTACCCTTGTAGTGACCATAAAAGAGAATGCATTAAGAATAAAATAAGTAACCTTTTTACATTGGTATGTTTTAAAGATTGCTATCCTTGTTACTTAAATGACCACAATTATTAAGAGTCAAATAACTCTTCCAAATATTATTCTTGACCCAATAACATTACGAAGATCGCGAAGGTGAGGTTATTTCTGAAAAGGTCCTACGTTCTGATCGTCTCTCGGTTTTCCTTAATTGATTGTAAGGAATACAAGGAAAATAAAGCTATAAGCTGTCACACAAATCGTAAGAAAGTATTGAAGTACATAATTTTTATATTTATGGTCAAGTGTGGTATGACCAGGTCACGGTTAACCGCGGTTAAGTAATGTGCATATAAGCTAAGCATCGGCTTCCAATGCAGGCCCGGCCGTCCAATATGGAGCCGTGCCAATACCTAGGTCATTTACGTGGTGTTTTCAACGGACTTTTTATGAAGAAACTGCAGTGTGTGTTTCTAATAATAGTTCTAAATCAAAGAGACTTTTATAGTATCGTATGCACCAACTTAAACGTACCGATTATTTTATAAGAAGAAGAAAAAGACAACTGAAATGGGTGTAGTATTAATAGAAAATCTGTGTAAAATCGATGCTTACCAAGAAGAAATGTTATTAAAAAACATTTAAAGTTAAAAGTTTACATACAAAATTAGCATTGTATGTAAAGTAGTTTTATTTCAATTTTTTTTCTTTGAGCACCCTACATACCTATCCTTTAGTTATCTTTACTGTTTTTTTAAACCCTCTGCCTAAACTGTTTTACTTTATCAATTCAAATAATAGAGACTATTCTATTAACCTATCTTATACTATATAAATCATTCGAATGAATTTGATAAAATTAAAAAAGTAGCAACCTATAAGACATAATACTCTTACATTTTTGTCAATTTAAATAAAGGTTGGTCACAAAATGTAACGACTGTTATTAAGGCTCCAAGGGTAACACTTGGAACTAATTATATCGACGACCTCTGAAGTTCGATGTAATTGATTCTCGGTTTCCCTTTAAATGCATTTAAATAAAGCTTTGTTCAAAATATTATTATGTTTTGCGGTAAACCACTACTCTATACTAGCGTCTTAGAACGGGTATAGTAAACAAATGATATACTTGCATGTCATGTCATGAGTAAACGTACAATAATAATTATTTAGTACATAGTATGATGTTCTGAGAAATAATTGTTATAAAAGCTATTGTCCTCAATCCTTAATGTTCTGCCACACCAACAACATGCGAATAAAATATTTTATTGACTCTGTAAAATGCAAAACATACCTAAGTGTTAATACCAGTTTATAAAAAGCAATATAAAAGTATCGCGAAATTCTTTTTGAAATTCTCGTCACCTCGTTGCTGTTATAATTACCACTATAAGTGCTTCTCATTAAGATTATATCATTAAATACAGAAATTAAGTGTCATTTTATGAACATACTCAACGTATTTACCGACTTGCCACGACAAGCGATTTAACCCGCGATTATTCGTTCCCGTGTCAATAACGCGTAAAATATAAAAAGTATCTAATCTATTTGTATGCTCTATAACTCAGTAGTTTTTGCGTGATAAATTAACATATACATATACTTACAAACTTAAATATAATGCTATTAATTATAATATATATTTTTAATGTATGTATATAATTTATTTGTTCATAGTTATGTTACAATGAGTACTGAACATATGTTATTGTGTTGTTACAGAAAAATGGGCGAACTAGGACATAAACTCGGATTGGACGAACTCTCCGGCGGAGCGGTCGGCATCAGCAAGGCGCTGCTTGCTGAGTTTATCGGTAAAAAACAATGCACCACACATTACGATAAGAAGTACCTATTACAATATATTCTACCTAAAAAACTTAAATTTGTACCAGTAATATTTTGGCTAAGTTTATTATATATCCCTCAAGGAACTCTTTGAAAACAATTCACCCGATAGTACTATTACAACTACGTAACTATATAAAAAAACTGATCAAACCACTAACTATAAATCGAGATAATATTTTCTTGCAAACATATTACGAGTTTCAATCTTCAAAATAACTACCTATTCATATTATGATTTCGAAAAATACTCGATCTCGATGATGATTTAAACGGATGTAACTGCAACAGCTACGCTATGATTGAGAATATCCTTTGTATACATTTTTCAGTATCTGTATAATTAAATAAATATTTTAACATTTGTTGCAGGTACTTTGCTACTGAATCTGTTCGGTTGCGGCGGGTGCATCAACGTGACGCAGGGCTCGGGCGCGGCTCCCGACATCGTCCTCATCGCTTTTAGCTTCGGTCTCGCTGTTTTCGCGGCTGTTTCGGTATGTTATTAGTTTTTGTGCAGTTCTGACGATAGTGTATTTAAAGTTAACGCTTCAACGCGTAACGAATGGAAAATCCTAAATAAAGTGATCATCATCATGACTATCTATTACCATTAAAAATAAAATACCTATAATTTGGAAGCTTTTAAAATAAGGGGGATTTTTAGAGCAAAACAGAGTTGCAAGTACTTATCTGAGGATGTGGTTACTTATCTTTAGGCAAACCCTCACTTCTATAGATCTAAGAAACTTGTAGAAATTCAAGACATTGTACCACATCAAGCTTAGCCAAACATTATTTCCAGGCAATAGGGCACATCTCGGGAGGACACATCAACCCAGCAGTGACCGCGGGCATGCTGTCCACCGGGCGCGTCAAACTGGCCCGAGCTGTATTGTACGTCATAGCGCAGTGCGCGGGCGCAGCGGCTGGATCTGGCTTGCTCAAAGCGTTTACCCCGGAGAGGGCTGCTGGTTCTTTAGGCGTCACCGGGCTGGGAACTGAAGTCACTTCACTACAAGGCTTCGGAATTGAATTCTTCCTCGGATTCGTACTCATCTTCGTAGTTTGCGGGGTAAGTTGTAGTCATTTATGTTATGACTCAATGCGCAGGCGCAGCGTATGGCTCACTATCTTGCTCAAAACAATTGATTAAAAATAAGTTTGGGCATTCTTAGGCGTCATTCGTTTTCATATTGAGGTGTTTCTTGCAGTATATTTTCATCAGCCCCAATAAAATTAAATATTTAAAAAAATAAAATCTGTATGTATTTAATTTGTTAAATAAAAGACTCCACACTAAAGAACTTTAAGGGGCTTTTTAGACCAGTATTAAAAACTCCTTTTACTTTATATGTTTTATCAAATTAAGAAAATGAAGTCAAACGTAAATTCCGATCATAAACTTACGACTTAACAGCCTCGAGATATGATCGACTAAGCTTAATAATGCGTATAATATTTCATTAAAAGAACCACTCCCGTTTCTTATCGAACGATAAAATTACATCTAATCAATGAAACGTAAAAATATCGAGATGTTATCGATAGGTATTATAATCGTTTCGATTAAGCGTCAGAAGGCGCGATTAGCTATAATTGTCTATAGAGGATGTCGAATGATTTGTACGTGTCTTGCAATAACCATGAGCTTCCGTGACGAGGCGTCATTAACTGTCCACTAATAGATGGAACTAATCCGCAATTCTTATTGAAATGTTTACTATAATACGCATGTAGCTACTCGAGATTTTAGTAGCATTTATATAACATTTCTTAAAGTTCTGGATAACATAAAAATAATATTTCCAGTACGCGACGCTATGAAATTGTACCGCCAATTAAGTAGCCTTTAGCCTTTATAAAATCTTTCCTTCTTAAAGCGAAACTTTATTTAAGTCAAAAATTGAAAGACTACTAGCTTGTATAATATATTTTTGATACGTCAGACAAAAGACATTACTCGATACAAGATAAAAAGCCTTAGTCATATGATATATCTATAATAATTCCCTCTATATTTTATAGCATTATAAAAAGATAATATGGGAATAATTTGATATTGCAAAGTTATTTAGTTTACTGCATCAATAACCTCGATTAGATCAAAATTATCTATAGACTATATAAAATCATTAATTATCCAACTTTTTCTTAAAGACAAAGCTTCGCAAAAAAGATTCGGCAAAATATTTATTTTATATATTTATTTTATTTTTTCGATTCCAACAAAATAAACTACAAAATTAGTTCGTGCCGTTCTTGATATACAAATGATGCGACACACCTTTGTTTTATATTATGGTTTTGATATAACAATATTATTACCACTATTAGGTACTCCACACGTAATATTCAAAGTACTTTTAATCATTCAATTACAAGTTCCAGTCCTATATAAATAAGTACATATATGGAACTGTACCACATCGCGTTTGCGAAAACAATAATTAAAGAATTAACTAAGGAGCTATTATATAAATTGGATCGGTAATGAGGGTGCGTCTGTCTTTGCGGCTCTATCGCGTGCTCCCCGGCATTACTCCAAGAATGGTATTTGCATAATCGATAAAATACAACGCAAATAAATCACAGTGCCATTCCTCGACACCGACACGCCTATTTATCAACTATTTCCATCCATACCGCTCCATTATTTCACTCTTTCGGTAATTTATTTTCTTGACGAAAATATATTGCTTTACCTAAACGACGCGACGCGTAGTTCGTAACAGGGTTTTTCAGGCAACAACGATTTAGCTGCGCGCTACGGTATGCTCGACCGTTAATCTTTCAACTCACTTTTAATTTTTGAATTATTATAAGACTCGTCAGATTAAGGGCAAATCAAACAATACAAAATTATAAAAATCCTCACAACTCCCCTCGAGCTTTAAAGTGAAATATCTAAAAGAACTTACGAATTATAGATACATTCTTCTAATGTATTTAGAATTCTTTTAATAAATTATTTCTTCAGTAAAAATAAAGTAAAATTACTCGAGAAAATAAAGTATCACGAAGCTTTTGCTTTAAAAAAGGCTAATGGATCTAGTAAATTATTATTAATCATTGTAAATTGTAATGTTACTTACTTACACGTACTTATCACCGTATCGAAATAGTATGGTCCGATTTGTTTATTTGTTAAGGATTAATAGATGTAACATTAATGGAATGGATGGAATGGTTTCAACTTTTTACCATTAGTCTAAGGAAGTTGAAATATTATTTGTTAAAAAAAAAGAAGCACAAAAAGTTGCTGTAAATTCAGTGATAGATAAGTGATTCCTTTAATTTATAATTATACTTATAAACAAACATTCCTTAAGCTTTTTAAAATACAATCTTAATAATCGTGACGGAAATACTACTGAATGGATTTGGATAATATAGTTCGAGATACAGGTAGATTAACACATACAATTTAACAAGTAAAACCGCGAAGGACGGTTGATGCAAGCTGCTAATTGTGAAAACTATTTACCTATTTAGAGTTTCACCCTAAAATTGGTCAAATTGTACATGTTATATCCAACCATTGAACAGTCAAACTCTTAGTAATAAAAATAGTAAAACTGTGCTTGCAATAAAGAGATAGAAGAGGTATATTGAGAGCATCGGTCCAGGTGTGCGACCCCAACAAGCCGGACAGCAAGGCGACGGCGCCGCTGGCCATCGGGCTCACGGTCACGCTGGGCCACCTGCTCGCTGTGGACTACACCGGCTCCGCTATGAACCCAGCGCGCTCCTTCGGCTCTGCGCTCGTCGCTAACGAATGGGCTGATCATTGGGTAAGTTGATTAATAGATCTTACAGTGTAGTTTTACAGTGTCGTCTCGAAAAGTTTTGATACCACTTCGCAAGTTATGGGACTTAAGCTACTCTAATAAAGAATCGGATCGAACATCAGTTCATCGTATTGTTGTCGAAACAAAAACAATAAAGTATAAAATTTTATTCGAAGGCGCTCAAAAACTGTATCGAAACTAGTCAAAGTCGAAGTCGATTGTTTTCGGAGTAGAGTACAATCGTATCGTATCGTTGTCGATATCGAAAAGATTTTTACTCATTTTCAATACACAGATAAACCATCTCATTATTTTGACATTCGTTTTCAAATCCACAATATTAGTTAACTGAACTCGAATCATGGATTGTATAAACATAATCCAATCATAAATTCGGCAAGCGTACAGTACGCTTATATTTAACACTGTATTAAAGCCGTTTCACTTATATTAACATACAATGCTCATAAACGTCTGTCGGTAGATTTGGCATGATATCAAGCTGCTACTTTGTAATGTGTATGTAAACTTTTGCAGTTTGTTTTCTATTATATTCCTTGACGTCAATAAATAAAACACTTTTTCTGAATACGTAAACCTCACAGTGTACATGGAATTTCTTCGCTTAAAAAAATCCTTGAAACAAACTACATTAAGGAAAATATTCAATTTAGATAATAAGATATGTACATAACATATTACTTTAATAAAAGGTGTAAAAATATCATAACAAACAGACACACGCATACATAATTGTTATTATATTAAAAAATTACGTAATAAATACTTAAGAAGTTGAAGGTACAAATTATTCAGACCAAAATAAACACGTTTTTATCCGATTCTGGATCTATAATGTTTCAACACTACTACACGAGATTTTTTAATGATATAACTACTAAGTTGATTTCCGTTACAGATAATTTTTTTCTCCTAAATCCACTTTAAGTATTAAATAACTTTAAATATAACTTTTACACATACACCTGTTTTAATGTAGCTCCCGGTTTTTATAAGCATTTTTATGCTTGATGCCTTTTAAGAAATACTTAGGATGTGAGATCATCTATTAAGGTTGCAGAGAAACACTTTATTATAATACGCGTAAGCTCCATTTATAGGCACTTATGTCATTATATCATTATTGTATATAGCAATACAACATTTATGTGGGTTGAGAACTTGAGACGTAAGATTGATGTGT
>DWAJ01004537.1:0-12760 GCA_018238005.1 Eurema mandarina
TTCACAAACATTATTTAACTGATTTATTTTTATAATTTCAGCTGTTTTGCCAAAAATGATTGAAAGGAAATCTGGGCACATAATTTTCGTGAGTTCAGTTCAGGGACTGATTGCTATCCCTGATCGTTCAGCTTATGCTGCATCTAAACATGCTATGCAAGCATTTGGAGATTCTTTACGCGCTGAAATGCATCAACACAATATCAATGTGTCTGTTGTAAGTCCGGGATATGTTAAAACTGCAGTATCTCTAAATGCACTTACTGGTAGTGGGGATGCACATGGAGGTAAAAAAGTGATAAATAAGCATAAGTAATACATTTTTATTTGTTACACTTTCAATGTATATTGGTGGTATCTAATATTCATTAATTCACACTCTAGCTTTATACATATTTCATGTATAAAGTTACGAGTTTGTTACTTATGTAACAATTATAAAATTTAAATTTAAGCTGACAAGCAAACTGCTTGTTTTGTATAATATGATAAATTAACAATCATAATATTAATAATTTATAGATACCTTTTTTTCTTTCCTCTATCTTTTATTTTCAGTGCAGGCTTTTTGATTCAGAGGTTGTTATAACGGATTTATAAGTAGTTATTTGTTTAATCATATTGTTGAAGCTACTAACTTTGAGAGTCCAGTGTAGGATAGGAACCAATTTATAAGATATATTCTTATAAATTCTAATTGTAACTTCTCAGTTACAATAATAATTATTGTATGCCACTTATTTTTATTGAGATGCATTATTTAATTATTAAATTATTTCACCTTTATTTGCAGATATAAAAAATAAAATATATTTTCTTGTTTCAGTGATGGATAAAAGTACAGCTTGTGGCTTTGAAACAGAATATGTTGCTAAGAAGATTTTAGATATGGTGATTGATAAGGACAATGAATTGATTGTAAGCCAATTTTTCCCTCGTTTGGCGATATTTTTAAGGCAAGCCATGCCTTCACTTTACTTTTGGGTTATGGCAAAGCGAGCTATCAAAACATGATTCTTCTTCATTTTTAAGGTTTATAATGTTTTTATTTCAAATGCGATCATAACTAGTCTATAAAAAAAGTGGGACACTGTAAATAAAATAATTTATATCACTATCTTTTATTACAATTTCATGTTCTATGGCGTTCAGAACTATAATATTTAATATAAAAGAACAACAACCTTTTAAATTCACTAAAATGCAGTTTACATTTCAACAAAATATATTTTTGTACAGTATTTTTCTAAGTCTACATACAATACATATATTTTATTCATAATAATAACATTTTTATACAGTTTATACAACATATTAAATAAGATTGAGACAATGACACTACACTAGTAAAATATTTGCCTAACCATCACATATTTAAAAATAAACTTAATTTAAGCATTTATTAGTAACTATAACATAACACAATTTTATTTAAATGTGTTATAAAGTCTCCATAAGCAAATAGCAGCTGCAGCTATTGATACTGTACTATGTAAAATTATTTTTCTTTTATTATCTGTGCGTACAAGTACAACAGGGGTTGTAGAGGTAAGGTCACTCAACATTGGCAATGTTGATAAACGGTGACGATTTTTTTCCACTTGATATTTGCAACAAGGATCCCACTGCCATGACAGTGTATAGCAGCCAGCACAAAGTACAGAAATCACTCCAAATGGTGTACATGCTAATGAACTCCAAGTCAGACCTGTAATAAAAACAAGTGTTTACTGAAATAAAGATCTTACGTCTCAATTTAGTATATTAAATTTAAGATATGCTTAAAAAAATGAAGCTACACGTAAATCAATCCAACAAGTGTGATTCAAGATTCCATGCCAGCAAGTTCTATAAAAATTGCAATCTGCATACCAAGCCCTTTCATATAGAACTCCATTTGAACTAGTAGCTTTAATTTAATTTCCATTTCTTTTACTATATTATACTATCTACTACAAAGGTTCAGTTTCAAGGTTTTGCCCTATGCCCTGCCCTTTTTAAATCAAAGCAAAAGCGCCACTGATCAAAATCTAGCTTTCTAATCACTGTTATAAAATCATCATAATATGAGGAAAATTGAAATAGATATGTACAATAACATTTTAAGTTAGATGAGTTAAGTATATCATAGAAGATATAAGATAATAGTTAGGGTAACAAATATTAAGGATAAGAATTATTCAGGAATAATTACCTGATGCGATACTGCTCAATCCACTATATAATGACACTTTATGTAATAGGTTCCCAACATAAATCCATCGAGCTGTATCTTCCCCTAAAGCTTCGGGTTCTATAACAATGATGCTAACACCAGCTTCCAGCGCTCTTTCCAATTCCAGTTCAAATTTAATATGAGCATTTTCACTATCGTATACTTCCCTTATAATAGCAACGCTAGATGGTTTAAGTTCACTGTGAAACGGTAATAGTCTTAAATAAATTGTAAATTATAACTTAATAGAACATGAAATTATTAATGAAAGTTAACAATTACACTTATAAAATAAATTAATTTACTTGTGCATATATTTTAGTAAAAATTATTATCCACTTCTCAGTATTTACAAACCTGTCAGTTTCATCACCCGCCATGTTTTATCAAAAACACGGATTGTAGATGTCATAATAATATAGATTAAATATAGTTTATGACAACAGAGAATAAGAATGTATAAATTTAAATATTTTTTATTCTGTGGACCAATTGAAAAGGAAAAGTACATGGTGGTTATTTTATTAAAGCTGTTTTTCCTTATTGTATAATAATATACCAAATCTGGAAACGATTTACTTCGTAGTTATTGATATGGAATCGACTAAAATGTCAGATACCTTGAATAGATCCCGACAGATTTTGGATAATAATGTACCTACATAGTACAAAACAAAGTCTTTTATCGCCACAGGCATCGTAACTCGTAAGTCTATCGGTCTGTCTAACCCTATTTTATGATTAAATCTTAAAAATCAATAAAATAGTTTTATACTGTTTTTAAAATGATGGAGTTATGGTAGGAGAATGTGTGAAAGCATATATATTATATATACCTAAATTAATTGAAAACAATTACACGAGTATCTGTACGAGTATAAGTGCGAGTGCCTTTGTTAGACCAAATTGTGCACGCCTATGACAACAGTGTATCAGATGACTTTTATTAAATCTTGAAATACTCGTAAAATACACATATCTATTGACGGCTATTTGCACACTATGAAAATATCTATCGTGTTTATAAGCATTTGTGGAAAGCCTGCTACTATTACACCTTATTATCTTTAATTTTACTCATTGCTTAAGACTTCAACTCTGTTCAATTTCTAACATTTCGCCCTGAATACAGAATTCCATCTTCATATTTTCCTTAAACTTACATCTCGCCCACTAGTGCCGTTCTAAAATCCGTGTACCGGATTAGGTAAAGGTGAATGTTGTAAGAGGCGTAAATGTAAGACAACCAATTTATTGATTAGAAGGAACCTTGTTCCGTATCTCTTTGTAATAAGATTTAATTTACAAAAACCAGTATTGAATATTTAGGACATTTTGCAAAAGTTAACTATCTGTTTAGTGCTAAGCTGCGATACTTATATGGCACGTGTGGGTGCAAGGCTGACCTTAAGCACCCACGGACACTACAAAATAATATTTAAAATAATGATTTCTCGACAACCGCGGGTGTATTGCAATTATTTTTTAAATACTTATTTCACTCATCTGACAACGGAGCTTTCTCCTATACTATTGAACTTCGAAGACTTTTCAATAAATAAAGTTATTAAGAAGGCGCTCGTTCATACCATAATATGTATTTATATTTAAAAAGCTTGTATTTAACTTGCAATGTTTGTAAGGATGTTCGGGTGGAATCTTGCGACCCGATATTGAAGCAGATACTCTCAATCGATTATGCTGAAATTTTGTATACACGTTTAGATTGAATGACAAGACACGATTAGTTTTGTGACGTCACTCAAAATTCAATATGGCGCACCACCCAAGATGGCAGAATAGTCATTTTAATGCATTTCGACAAATGAAAGGGCTTGTTGAATGAGATGAACCGACTCAGAAAGCTAGCTAGCGATGACTAATAAGTAAAAAATAAATATTGTTCTATTTAAACCTTTTTTAGAAAGCTTTTATATAAATGCCTTAAAACGATGGAAATAAATTTGAACTGTCTACTTATAGCCTATATACACAATTCATAAAAGCTTGTTGCGACGTTTGCTTAGTTAGGTTACTAGATATGTATCTATGTAAGTATTTACCTAATTAAATTGAAATAAAAAATAAACTTTTCGGAATAAGTTGGTCAATGAAATAGGTACCTAGGAACTATTTAATCACAAGCCTAAATTTCGCGACAATTTTTTATGATTTTATGAATTGTGTATATTATATGCTATTCCTAAGTAGACAGTTAAGATTTGTAAGTAAAAATTTATTTCTTTCTTTTAAGGGCATTTAAATAAAAACTTTCTTAAAAAGGTTTTTTTGTTTAATTTATTTATTTTTAATGTTCGTTAAAATGTTCTAATGACCGCTTATAGATGGCGTAACACTGTATAGATTATTATTTTGTAATAGTTTATGCTTACGCATGTGCGCCAAAAATAATGGACTGGTGGTGGTAGTAAATAAAGAATATTATATACAATGGTACACTTTATATTATCTACAATAGTAAATGGACATTTTATGGGGGAACTTCTATTGTTATGGCTATTTTTATTTTAAATTTAAAATGTACATTTATTAAAGTTCTTTTATACCTACTAATAACTTTTGATTAAGGTTTTAAGTTATAGGAAATACGAAAGGACTCTTGTAATAGTGAAAGATTTTGTACATACATATTTGAATAAATCAAACATTAACAAAGAAAAAATATTTGACACAACCTTTTTCGAAAGGTGTAAAGACCAATGGAAACACTTGTATAAATATTTGAAATAGATCATCATAATCTAGGTTGTGTCCAATTTTTTATTTTATCCTTTGGTGTAAGTTTTAAGGTGTAGTTATTTGATAAAATAAAAATATATATATAAATATATCACTCGTTATTTCTTAATTTTTTATACACTATATGCTTGGTTTTACAACAATCAAAGTAAAATTTTTGTTAAAACCTTGAAGAATATAATCCAAGTAACAGTTGTGATTTACTCGGAAACTACGTTAATAGAAATATGTAGGTAGTATTCCCGCACTCCGAAGCGATGCGATGGTCGCGGGTATTGAACCCGAACATCCGCGGGATCCATGGTCCCCCCTAGCGTTTCTTTCCTTGCCGCTCTTATTCTCACGACCACAAGGCCTATATAGGTCTTTTTTCAAGCTGCATTACTAGATAAGTAAATGATTAATGCATTCTTCTATTTGACTACATTTATTCTATTGATATTTTAGTTTTAAAATGAAGTTTAAAAGGAAAATTACACAAGCACTAATCACTATAAAAATATCTTACAATTTAAGTCTGTTAAAATAAAAGATATCGCATTATTTAGTTGATTTTTGAGCTCTGAATTTTTTGTATCGTGTCTACAGCACTGGTAGGTAAGCACTAAAGTAGGTACAGAGTACGAGCTAATTGTGAAACAAAATAATGTTTAAAACATTGCTAGTGCTAAGTGGCATCACTAGTCGTCCTTGCAACCAAGACGACGCTAGGGCAAAAAAATCAGTAAAGTGCTATCATCACAGTATTATGGAATATTTCACGCACACATTGACCTTAACTACGGCAGTTGAGATCCCGTTTCTCTTGCGGACAAATTGCAGTGCTAGGGAATGTATATTTCTTTAATAAACTTCGTCGCAGCCCAGATAAAAGGTTACATTTATTCTAAACTCTATCGCTACATTTTTATTTTTACTAGTTTTAAACTTGTATGTAGCTGTCGTTTATCTCGTAAAATTCATTTTAAATATTGTACAATTGTAAAAAGAGGTGTACTTAGGTAATTATGTATACGGATTTCCATGGTTACAGTTAAAAATTTTCAATGTATTCTATTGAACCTCCCATACAGATGCGTGTAATTTATTATATTCACAACTGTGTAACAGAATATTGAGGGCAATGGCTTGGTATGACCATACCATATTTATAGTTGTACTACGTGTCTTAATTTAATATAAAGCGTTATCTACAAAATGTTTTGTTACACATTTCAAATCAACATTCCTTAAGTTTTTTACGAAATCAAATTCGTTTGTACATCACATTTTGTTATATTTGTTTTTATTCAAGTTATTATGATCCAATAAATAAAAATAAAAATGTAATTCAGGTTATTGTAATCATGAATCATTAATTACAATACTTTATATAAATAGTTTGTGCCTTTGCCAAGAGAATTGATCGGTTTATTGATTCTTTTAGCTTTTGCTAGGTTTAGTAGTTGCGATGAATCATTATGCTATGATAGATATCGAATTTATTCTTAATTTGCCTGTCATAAAACACATACTATAAATACATAAATTTTATTGTGGTGCCAAGTTTGATATGACCGTTACATTCGTAGTTACCTCACGGGCGTCGGAGCGGAAGCATCCACATCCTGGCTGACCACGAAAGTCAAGACCGTTCGCATAATAAATAGCGCAAAGCCGTAATAGGTCGCTTGTGGATGGGCTGTAAGACTCAAATTACCTATGATAACTAATTATTCGTAATATTGCAATGAAACATAAGTTAAACTAACGTTTACTAAATCTTTGATTTTTTGTGTACGTACCTAATTGTAATCAAGGCGATATTTACACAATTCACAGCTACAAAAGATGCCTTCCATCCTCAAAAGGTTGACCGCCATTCATTTAAATTACCTAATTAAAAAATAGTTATAAATATAAAGTTTAATTAAATAAATAAATAAAAACAATACATTTACAAAAAAAAAGGATTTTAACTGCTTTTGATCATAAAAAGATTGTTAGTTCAAATCTCTAGACTCTATCTGTTTTATTTTTTTTCCTCTGCAGTTAGTAATAGCTAGATGTGATTCATCTTCAATTACAAAGACCTATTTGTTTAAGCTAAGTATTTTTAAAAGCAATTAAACATTCCACTCGCACACGGAACTAAGATGCTTGTAATTACACATTCAGTAAAAACTCAGCTTCTAACATTGTACGTGTGAGCGTTCAGGTGTATTTATTTTATAGACATATGAAGCATCGTAGATAAAATCAGGGGAATATTTATAAATTACTGGTCTTTATTTAAATCTACTTGTTTAACAAACTCTGAAGTCTTTAGTTATTAGACAGCAAGAAAAGTCACATTCCGCCGTGTATCTATTCATATTCCGTACATTTTAAAAACTACCTAACTAATTTTCATATGCTTGTAGATAGATAGAGTAAGGCACGACCACAAGGCCTATACAAGTCTTTTTTCAAGCGGCATTACTAGATAAGTTTATTAATGCATTCTTCTATATGACTACATTTATCCTACAAAAACCAGTAAGGTACATATATGTACAAGTATAATACGTATTGTATTTGCGTGCAAAGCCAGAGCGCGTCGCTAGTCAAATATAAGTTCATCTTAGCATGTTTCGTTGCATCAATTGTTATTGAAGAGTACTTCATTTAGTTAGCTCCTCCTCTTTACCGACTTCCCCCCCGCTGCCCTCCCCGCCACGGTCACTGATCACTCTGACCTCTGGTTAAATATTCACATTGCGCAATTTACAATATCTTATTGCTAATAGACGTACAACAGTCTAATGAGTAAAAATTAATTCAACTATAAACTTCTAACAAAATGTGCAAAAAAGTTAAAAAGGTGCCTTCGCTAATTAAAACGTTTTGGACCCTGAAAATAAAAGTGTTATTTTCATTTCTTTCATAATTAATTTAGTCGATAAATCAAGCGTATAAATAGGATTTTAATGATACAGCATATTTATCTCTTCTGTGATATCTTATTTTATACGTTTTTTAATGTTTATAAATTCATTTTTAATTATTAAATAAATTAAGTTTTAATCTTTATTACTTGAAGGTATTTAGGACATACATACTCTTACGTCATTGAGGGATTTATATAAAAAGGTATCAACGGCCTCATAAATTGTCTCCAAGTTCAAAGGAGCGTTGATGTCTTTTAATGGGACTGAATGGAATCCGCTTAGAATTCTAAATCTGGTACTATACAAAATGGACTTACGGATAACTTTAAAATATATTTTATGTAGCAAAGCTTTTCGAATAAAAAAAGATGATGATCCTATTTAAATTCATACCAACGGTTTTATGCCCCAAGCCTTGTATCCGTAATAAGTAGTTGTGGTATTGTACGCAGCCGTTAAAATGAAAAACGACTTCTTTCATGAAATTTGAATAAGAGCAAAAAGTTTTAGATGAATGGTAGGTATATTTTAATTTTAGTATTTATCTGATTTGATTGTAGTTTCACCTAATTTGCGATTTAATATTAGTTCTGAGTATTTAAATAATATTTGTTTATGAATTGAGATTTATTAATAAAAAATCTTAATGTTAATTATATCTATCATTGAAACATACAACTTTATGAACTCTTAATTTTTTTTGTTATTTTTTCGAATCATAAATTATTATGTACGCTAGACTATTGTCTTTATTAAAGTTATTACTTTGACCCACTATATACTACTTAAATTAATTAATTAGTGCACTTAATGCATTTCAGATTATAAAGCGTGTTTTCATAATTGTCAAAATATAAATTGTATAATATATAATTTCACTTATGTGGTTTCTTACAATGGCCGATCAAATTATTTTAAAACTTAAACAGCAACATCAGTTATGTTGCGGTCAAATACGAATCGTGACCTCCACACAGTGAACATAGCAATGGATTGTAAGAACAATGACCATTTCAAGTCACAAAACTTTTAGATAACCTACTTACTTGCACAATAATGGCACTGCTTTGTTTGAGGCTAAATGTAAGCCTACTATGTTATACGTGACGTTATATCTTTTAATATGTACAGCATTGGATAGGTCGTTGAGATAATAGAAATAGCATAAAATATTGGAAATATATTTTATTACTATTTATTTAGTTATTTTTTTATTTATTTATTCTTTGTTACAATATAGATATTACAATATTAAACAATCTTTAACTATTGGAAATTTTGTAACTGGCGGCCTTATCACGTAAAGGTGATTTCTACCAGGCAACCAAACACATGAAAAATCATATAATAACAAAATATTTAAAAAAATTATTTCAACGTTACCAAATTCTTCTTGCTCGTCTTACTATAAATAATACATACTTAATAATTTATTTTTAACTACTGAATTGTATTTCATTAATATGGACAAAACGTCGGAAGTGTTTCCTGTATAATGTAAGTATACCGTATGTACATAAAAATACTGCACAGTAAGCATATTTTCAATTAAAATCTTACTCCATACTCTAATTTATCTTTATTAAAATCTGTTTGTTAATTTGGATAACGTTTCCTCATTGAGTTTTTTACAAATGCGCTTTTATCAAGAAAAATATGTAAATCTAATAGAATTAGACCGATTAATTTAGTATTCAAGCATATTTATTCATACGATCTAGCAGTATATTTCGTTTGTAATAAATACATTTTTTTTATTAAACACATTATTGTCTCACTACAACGTTAATAAGCTAAAAAATGGTTAAGCTCATTACGAAAATGTAGAATAATGGGTCTATTTTCCAGACTTGCAATACAATTAACATGCTTCTATAGTATTGATAGAGTTAAAGGTCCTTCACCGACAGGTAACCTCACCATAATGTAACATTAATTTTTCAAAGGGTACCGTGCGAGACACCGTACGTTGTCAATGACATTGAAATTTATTATTGCATATCTATATTTAATATTATACTGATAAAACATTTTTCAGCAATGTTGGTATTTTATTAACGCATAATATGTCTAACATAGACATCGAATATTTGCTTTATGAGCAAATATATTTTCTTTTGTGTTATAAAGAAACAGCCCATGCATGAAATTTATGATTAAAATCATCTAGATTTAAAAGCGTCCTTTGCTGATGCCGATTGATAGAAATATTATAAGTAATCATTAATTTACATCTGACAATAGTGATGTTGCAATTCTTTATCTTTCATAGTTCAATTAGTTATACCTATCAAGAGTTCGAAGCTAATTAGCTCGTCGTGATTCAGTCTTTAAAAATATTATTAATAACAACGAAATGTTTGCTAAGGCTGTAATATGTCTACGTTCGAACTACAAGCACCTAAGCGATTTTTATATAATTTTATTGTACAGTGGTTTAACTGTCTTTTCATATACCTTTTACTAACATTAGGAAGCGATTGCGATGGTCAATCACATCACAACGGGTCATTGAGGCTATCGTGTGAACGGTAGTAGTGCATTGGTGCCACGATCCTTTGATGTGCACTCAAATTGACAACATTTGAATCGAGGCATCTAGGAATTTCATCTATAAATATATAATAGGGCTATATATGACGCTTTTAATCGTTACTAAACCAATAATTTAATGTCGCTCAAAATACCACAAACTGAGTAAGTAGATATGTACTATGTACCAATCTCAGACTATTTGACATAATATCTTGTCTCCGTTTAGTATAAACAGAATTGTAATACAGTAGAGTAGTAGACACATTTTAGTAGTTTTAAAGGCTGCTATAGGTTATGGAGTAACAACGTTTGATCAAATTTAATATTTGGAATAATATACATTGGGAAAACAAAACTACGCGATCTACAAAGTAACAGCGTAACACTATTTGTGAGATAAGCATAATATTCGCAATAAATAGTTTTTTGTGTCACTTAAAGTATTTAAGTAATTGTCAGACTCAAACATTGTAATATATTTGAACGATAATTTGTTAACAATTACGGGCGTAACGTGTGTAACCTTCTTGGCAACAGATTAGCGCCGCGCACCAACGCGACAGTGATGTCATCGTCCTCAAAGCACATATTACCCACGTATTCAGAATCGTTGTTTGATGTTGTTTGACCACTGATTTCTAAGTAAGGTCATGATGTTGCCCACATTATGTGTCATCGGCATGATCAGGATAATTTTATTTTTATTATTAAAATAATCAACGCGCTCCGCAAATGGATATCGATTAAAACGTGTATAATGTTATGGCTATTTTAATATTAATATTTACATGTGCTGTATAAGCTTATGTTAGGTCGTTCTGTATATTAAATAAACATATTTTCTTGATAAAATAAAAAAATAGTTTTAATTCAACTTAAGAAACGTGTTTTAAAGTATGCGTGTCTCACATATTGCATACATAGGCTATTTTCAAGCAAATGTCAATATTCAACGTAATTTCAGTTACTCTACGCGCATACTCTACGCATCTACTTGTAAATATTAACGAATTGGCGGATGCAAGTAACATCTATCGTCTTCATCATTATGCCTGTTTATTGAATGGAACAATGTCGAGGTTGTCCGGTCAATGTTTGCGTGTTGCATGACAATATTATCTTCCACAGAACAGGTAAGATGGGCATCTTACCAATAGGCGGTGATGTAATGTGCGTATAATGCAAGAGATTCATATTTTTATTCAACATCCTGGTGCATGTTACACGTATAATGAATTTAATTATAATTCAAATGACTTAACCACCTTAATGATCTGTGGCTGGATGTTTTTTCCTGATTTTCGTCAAGGTTAATGATGTCATGAATAATGTGAAGAACAGGTGTTGATGTTACATCTTAATAATGCAGGGGAATCATTTATAACATATACTGATAAATGTATCTACGAAACAATCTTAGAATTTTGAATTTTCTTATCAACGTTTTATGTAAGCGCCTATATACACACGCAATTATCACATACGAATTTAGATTCATTTATCTCGTCATAAATTGTATATCTACGTAAGTTTATATCGCGAGCAGTTTTAACTAAAATTAACTTAAACTCAAAAGTTACTGTAACTCTGCAAATAAAAAAATACTCTATTCAAATGAAAAGCTTATTCATTAAACGTGTAAATGAAGTAAGCATCGGTACTCTATGTGTGGGTTTTACACGATCTTTGTTTTTAAAATGATGTCAGGTTTTACTTTGTCTTGGGTGACAGCCTTGAAGTTACTGGTGATTTCAGCCTTAGCATAAATATGTTTGCAGACTTGCATAAGTTATAGGCAATTATTGGTTTAAGCACGATATCAAAACAACATTTTAGCGGAAAAGTTTGCATTTAGCTACTGTTTTTGTTCTGAGAAAAGGCTGATATTATACAATAAACCTAATTATACCTTAACAACTTTGATTTTTTTATAGTTTTTATATTGATTACTCTCGACAAGCTCACAATTCACATTTCCCTTAATCGATGAGTATCACGATTACCCATGAATTTCGGGATTCGGGTTATATGCGCCCTTCCAACAGATAAGTACGTATATGAGTACATATGGCATATTAATGTATCTATCTATAATAATAATAATAATAATAAATTTTTATTTATCACCACAAATTACATGAGAAAGTTACATTTAGGTAGACAGCATGATGAAAAATTTGGAATCTGTGGGTGAACTGGAGGCTAAACTAAGCCTAGGCCTGTATTTTAGCACTCCAGGCTGCCCAATTATACGATAAGTGGATATTCCGTACAAAATCAAAATGTAAATAATTTGGGTGAGTGTATATGTGTATGTGAGTGAGTGTGGGTGTCTGTGTGT
>DWAJ01004538.1:0-12757 GCA_018238005.1 Eurema mandarina
TTGTCTGTTTGTTTGTGCACGCTAATCTCAGAAACGGCTTATCCTATCTAGATGGGGTTTTCAATGATATATTGTGGTAAGCTTCACTTAATATTTAGTGTTTAATTCATGTCAATCGGTTGATAAATAAAAAAGTTATGGCAATTTAAAGAATCACGTTGAACTTGCTGAACGTTTGTTGGCGCGGATTAGACATTTTTAAAAATGCTGCCCAAAGTCACTTTTCTACGCGGGCGAAGTCGGGGGCACAGCTAGTTATTATTATATTTGAATTCAAACCATAAATAATCCAATTTCCAGGGTTTGCTCGTCAGCTGCAGTACCAGCACCCATCAGGAGGTTTCAGCGCCTTCGGAGCTGATGAGCCACCGTCCACCTGGCTAACTGCCTTCTGCGTCAGATATCTTAGAAGAGCTTATCAGGTATAATCCATATGTGGTATAATCTCATAACCCTTCATTATGAAAAACAAAAAAACACTTCGATAAAAACTGGTTTCAAATTAAAGGATAGTTGTTAACTTCACTGTGCAGTCTTAAGTAATGTTAACCTTTAAAATTATTCATACACCACTAAATGTAAAACATATGACCATATTGTTGAAGTCATTATAAAAATATCTGTACTTAAGATATAAAGCTGAAGAGTTTGTTTGTTTGAACGCGCTAATCTCAGGAACTACTGGTTCGAATTGAAAAATTCTTTTTTTATTGAATAGACGATTTATCGTGGAATTCTTTAGGCTACATTACATCACGCTGCGACTAATAGGAGCGAAGATATAATGGAAAAACAAATCAACGCGGACGAAGTCGCGAGCAACAGCTAGTTTCTTACAATCATGCATTAAATAAATTTAATGTATTTGTTTAGTATATAAGATTCCTATGTGTAAAAAAGGGTAAAATAAATAAATAAATAAATAACCACTACTAAACTTCCGGCGTCATCTTAATTATTCCTTGCCAGATAATAAACCCAGGACTCCCAACACCCTCTGCAGTAAAACGCGCAGAAAAATGGCTGCTCTCCCAACAGATGGAGAACGGCTGTTTCAGGAATGAAGGAAGAGTGTTCCACAGGGAACTGAGGGTAACTAATAATTCCAGTGTTAAATTAATTAATTAATTAATTAATTAAAAAATACTGTTTATTTAGGTGTCATGTTAAGTGTTAACTACCTACTACACATTTTCGAGTTTGGTTCGGTTCCATAAGGCACTACACAAGGCCACATTGCGATTAAAGCTTATTCGTTACTTATACAAAATACAAAAACAAATTACGTAGAGCAAGTGCCATTTTTGTTTTGGAGGTTAGGTATTTGAAATAATCGTTATACGTGCAGTCTATACTTTTTTTTTAGTATAATTCTCCCATTTAGTGGGAAGGCAAAGGGACTGAGCCCATACAACCACGTCCTTAGTCGTATTTTTCTTAGCCTTTTGTAAAGTGATAGTGAGCTTTACAAAAAACCTCGACGAATCTTGGAGCAATCGGAACGGCGCTACTATGCGCTCTCAAATGAAACGCGCAGTCTACACTGCATATACCGACGACAGATTGTTTTTTTTAAGCAACAAATATTTAGTATCTGTAGTAGCGATTACAGATAGCACATGCATTTTTTTTTTATAAAATCTCCTCAAACATGTCACTTGCCATACAACTTATGTTATTCAGAATACGTAAATAAATTCGAGAGTAACTTAAAAAAAAGATATTAATAACATAAATATTTTTTTAAAAATATTAAATTAAAGCACCCACTCAGGTATATATAATAATAATCTTAACAACTAGGTATTTAATCAAAACTTAGAATAGAGTACGGAATAGTTTTTACAATCAATATTTTAAGTGTAACATCGGATATTCACGTAACGAGATATCTTAACGATTTAACTGTGCAGATTTATCGAACGCATGTATGAAAAATAAATCGTTATCGACAAAAGGTATAAACGCTCATTGGATAGATTAACAACTTTAAAAATTTATTATATGATCTAACATTATTATTCCGTTATTTGTGATAGGTTGTTTAGTTAGTAGGGCCGTAAATGTATCGAAGAATCTTGCGGAAGAGTGAATTTGCCGATGACCCCTACCCGCTGCGATAAGACGGAACACAGTGGGGTTTTGGTCGGTACAAGAACATGACCCTTTCCCCGAAGTCCATGGATACCTCACGAGGATTTCCCTAATAAAAGGGACAGTTTAAATCGGTGGCGTATTTAAATACTAGATCATTCGATTTATCTGCACAGTTTAAAACGATATATCTCGGTACGTGAGTAGCATCTATAAGTAACCAAATACTTCGGTTGGTAAAAAAAGTCTTTTATTAAGTTATTTTGTGCACGAATGTTGACTGTGTTTAAAAAAAATCGTGAAATATATTCAGTCTTAAGTACCTAAGTACAAAAGTTTTAAAATGTGTGCTCCGTAAATGTACTTTTTATTGTTTAGACTAGTTTTAAATAAAATTGACATTGAGCATTCTTATAATTAATGATTAACAATAATAGAATAGCTTATCATATTTTTAATTTGTTCATAAAATCGTTCTTATTATTAGTAATTGAATTTAAAAAAAAACGAACTTAGATGACAATAAATCACATTTTTGGAATGTTACATACATAGACAATTTTTATGTGTTTATATACCTTTATATAATCTGTGACAACTATAGATCAAAATTAACAAAAAAAAAACCATTAAATCATACAATCAGGAAATAAACAAATGAGAATTCTGCTAAACCGAGAAAAAAAAGATTTGAGCCACCACAAATTTTAAATATTACTCGTATTTTAGTAACATGACATTAATAATAAATAATATTAAGAATATAAAAATCTTAAATGAAATGGCTCAATGGTAAATGTCTGTAGCTACACATAAAAATTATAAACAATAAATCAAAAACTTACAAACACTTAAAATATAAATTTAGTAAGATTGTTTTTTATTTCAGATCTATTTAGAGTTGCCTGTTTTTTAACGAAAAAAATAAAATAAGAATTTAACTGAATGTTCCTTTTTAAAAACTCGAAGAAGTAATAATGCTTACTTTACTTAACATGTAAAAAAAATTTAAATTATAAGTGTTTATACTCAGATCTCATGTTGAAATAAAGTCCTTCTGGTACTATAAGTATTTTAGAAAAAAGCACATGTATGCAAGTTTGTATGCTCTTTCAAGTGAAAACTATTAAATTTTGTATTTGTTTGAAGTTTATATTACATAGGATGCTTTTTGTCCCCATTATTCACACAGCAACAAAAACTTTGAGAGTAAAGTCGCGGGGCACTGCTAACCTATTTAATATGTATAATAATGTCCTAGGAATTTAAATGAACAATGAACAAGCCTTTTACATATTATATTATGGCAACTATAAAAATCTTTCCTATCACAATGAGATTTCCTGTTAAAGTATTTTTAACTCTTTAAAGTTTAATTATAGATATTTTTATGTAACCACTAGCCAATAAAATTATTTAGATTTCAGACAGTCTTTAGATAAATATAAAGTAAACTTTTACTGAATAGTCCACCTTAAATTGTAGACAAAATATATTACTTAATATTAAAAAAACTGGAATGCTCTGATAAATAAGATAATTAACAAAGAACTTATTGTATCTTACAACCTCTTCTCTTTTTGTGCAAGTCAGCTTGTTTGCTTTTCTTCTTAGCAAGTCCTTCAGCAGTAATATCAGATATTACTGATAATCTTTTCGACGGGTCGGACTTGTCATACCCTAATCGTGGTGGTGGCACATTGACTTCAGTTGCAAATGTAGAATTGTATAAATTATTATTTTCACTTACACTGTGTGAGATTGAAGTATTTGTATCACTGGAGAGAATATTGTCTGTTGGGTAATGTGCGGCCGGTCTTATGCTGACCGGATCGGGAAATCTAGGTTTCTTACTAGTAGCTGGAGGAGGTGGTGGCTGTCTATGATGAATTGACGAGTTGATGCTAGTGTTAGGCTTAGATTCAAAGGATCTTGAATGACCATGTGATATGTTTAAATTAGACCCTGAAGCACCCGCTTCTTGGGCATAATACTGGTTTGAAATTTCTTTAGATTGTAAGGCACTGGCTTTCGATTGTATACATTCTTTTTCGAATGGCTCGACGTAATTGAGGTCTGAATCAACAGACTTACAAAGTCTCATACCATTTTGTCGGATCATATCTCTAGGGTTGCTGTACGCATCACAAAGAGTCGCTTGGGGTGGCTCCGGTGGGATGTCTTGTTGTGCCTGTCTCTGTTGTTTTTTAAGAAGAGCTTTTTGTCTAGCCTTCTCCTTGGCTCGCTGCAGTTTCTTGTATTCTCGTTCTTGCAGTAACCGGGCGAGTTCTCCATCCTGCGCTTCGACAGCACATCTCATATCTGCTAGTATAGCTTCATGACCGTCTACTTCATGACTCAGCTGTCTAGCTAATCTTGCATCTCGCTCTTCCTGCTCCAAACGCCGCCTCATTTCTTCAAGCTCAGTTGGTGATAGGCCTAGTTCATCTGGGTTTATATCGGGAGGCGGTGGCGCCGGCGTCGCTTTAGAAGAACAAGGTTGCGGCAGAACTTCCGGGTTCTGAACTCGTCTCTGCCTTCGAATATTTATTTCAGCCATCTCCCGCGCTATCTCTGCGTCGATCTCAGCTTGCCTGCGGCGGGCGAGCTCGCGCAATCTCACCTCATGTTCTATATCTCTCTGTTCATTGAGCGCAACCGGGAAATCTTCGCGTATTTGTTGATTGCGGTACCTGTTCTCACAAAGATGTGAAGAGATTTCGCGATCTTGTAGACGGTGTGCAAGAGCGCCATCAGCTCTCACTATCCACTGTTCTCTGAGGTCAGTTACGTGCCCCATTTTAGGCATCGTATCGCGCGCTTGAAATCCCGACATGTGAGAATATAATTCAGAAGAAATAACACACTAACGTAATTTTAAAATACAGAATGTATGCAATAATATTTAATATTTTCACACATCCGAAATTGATGACGGCATACAGTCAAGCGTATACCTTTCACAATTAACTTTCTTCGCGTTCCATGAGAATAACTGAATGTTTTTATGTTTCACACCGGATTCTGCATTAACAATAGGACTGATAATCTACATAATTAATTGTAGAACTTGAACCTTGTTTTCCTACTACGACTCACGTCCACCCCTCTACACAACAACTTTGGAATTTTTGACATGTTTGGGCATGACAGGTGAATTCCAATTAGGGATGCTACTATGAAATATATTATTAAAGTCTATGGTGTTTGAATCGATTTTCGTTATCGAATACATTAAATTTACAAATTAGATACTTTCAACTTTATATATTTCGTGCTTTTTTACACCGTAATCCATACTTTCCAGCTATATTTATGTATTCAATGAAACTGTACAGAATAGTTATGAAATATTTTATTTTTTACTTTATAAACGATTTTGTTTTATTTAGAAACTATATTTTCATCTGATGCCAAATCACCATGAGACCTCCGTGCTACAGAACTTCTTGGACAGCTTTTAAACTCATGACAGCAACAATAATCCCCACTATCTATAAGCAAATAACATTTAAAAAATGATTATTTTGATTTATTGAAAATAGTTAAGCACCTAGAATAGCTGCTTATTTAGAAAATATACACGACAAGGAAAGTTAGAAATTCGCAAATGTAGTTATGTCCAACATCCTTAGTAATTTATAATTTTGATATTATGTAAAATTATTTTTATAAAATTGATTTACTTTTAGCAACGTTCTACATTTAACAACTCGCCTATTCTTTTAGCGAATTCTCCAAGTCCTTTTACATTTGCTGTGCCATAAAAATATTCACCAGACATTTTGTACATCCAAGTTGTAACATTTGGATATCTGAAATTAAAATAAATAACATGGGCATTCTCATTTAATAGATAAATTAATATAAATTTCATTAATGGCTGGCAACGCATATGTGAGACACTTTCTTGCTGGAGTTTGGCACCGTCCTAATGCCAAGTCCTTAAACATCAGGTAAAGCTCCAGTTGTCTGCCATACAAATGAAAACACTTACTTGTTCTTATCAACCGGTACAAGTACATTCAACGTGCTGACAGTCGCCGCTACAGCAATGTCTGCCAGCGTCAGCCACGACCCCGTCAGCCATGGCCTGAAGGTGAGGATTGACTCTAGATCGGCGTACGCGTTCTC
The DNA here is from genome assembly GCA_018238005.1 of Eurema mandarina. NCBI lineage: Eukaryota > Metazoa > Arthropoda > Insecta > Lepidoptera > Pieridae > Eurema > Eurema mandarina. Next base: position 6,229 of record DWAJ01004538.1, read on the forward strand.
GATCTCGGTAATCTGATCGGGTAACACAAAGCGACAGTTCTCGTATAAGATTGGGTCCTGAAAATGATAGTATAATATTTAGTTTAAGTTTTAAAACTAGTGCAGTATATACTTGCTTATTAAGGAACTGAAAAAAGGCTCCATGGGCAGCTACGTTAATAAATTCCAAATCTCTCCCATAGCATTAAAAAGAAAGTTTTATCTCTTTTTAAATAAATTAGTAAAATTATAATGTTTTGTCTCTTCTCGTCTCGGCAGAATTAAGGATAATTTATAATATGGCTAGAAAAAAAGTGAACTAACAGCTGCAGCTCGGTACTTGGGCTGCAGCACGCCACTGTTATAATACATAAATTGGTCGACAACGGCGCGCCCTCCAGGATCTGCAGGCAGCAGCTGATCTGAGCCGCAGTAACGAGACGCTAAGTACGTGCTTATAGCGTGACTGTAATAAATTCATATTTTTATTTTATTATTAAAAGATCAACAAACTGTATTGAATAAGTAGCACTTAAAGTAAATACCTGTCAGTCAAAATTAATTCCTTATCTTTAAATATCGGTAAAGTTTGAAGTGGATTCATCTGAAAAAAAAGGGCCCATTACTAATAGAATGATTAAAAACTTATAATGAAATATCATGATTGTTTGCAAAAAGCAGTACCTACCACTTAATATTTAGACAAAGTTTGCCAAATATAAAGGCAATAATATAAAGTAATGATATACTAAAAAAAAGAGATATACTAAATATATATAATTCGTATTAATTAAATATTCAATTATTCCCATTTTAGCGTGGATGCACTTAACGTTAATTTATTGGTAATACTGGTTTATTTCAGTGATTCTTTGTAAGATTTTGCCGAATTGCCATAATTTTTCCAAGCATTACAAATAACTCACGGACACAATATCCTGGACTTTGTGCTCAGCTTTGTCCATGTCGACGTCAACCTCAGTGACACTCATGTTCATGGCATCCAGGGCCATCATGACCGACCTACATGCGGGACTGCGATCGGCTTTCCATAGTGTGCAATGCCTTTGTTTAAAAAAGAGGTCTTAAGCAAAAAACTTTTCGAAAATATTTTATATAGCATACAAATAAACATTAAGATAGTTCATCATTTTGTGAATATATTATCAGATACTCACTTTAATGTCGAGACAGGCTTGCTTCCAACTTTACCCATCTCTAAAGAAATTAAGTTTTTTTTTTTTTTTTAATAAATTTTACATAATATTAAATATAATTGCTATAAAAATGCATGACAGCTGTGGATTTGGGTTTATGTTATTTTTTTGTTTTGGCGTTTATTATTCTTCTTTACATTAAAACCTCATTATTTCTCAAGAAGAATGTAAATGTGGAATAAAAAATTAAGTTAAAATTAGATATCATTGTTTACCCACTTTGAAATACATAACGACAATAAATTTATGAAAATTTTAAAAGTACCCTCATCCTTTAAAAGAAAAACATTCGTTTGTCAGTTCTCATTATTAACTTGTTTAGTTATCATATTTAATGTGTAAAGTTTTAAGGTAATAAACATTTGTATTTTTAATATAGAGAACTCTTATCTATACTGAAATCAAATGTTAAACACACGGGTCACTTTAAAATGTGCAAATAACCCAAGATATTATACAAACAAAACTGCTGTGATCCAAAACAGAATATATTTATAGTGTACAGTTGCTTATGTTTTATTTATCATGACATTTTATTCCTGCATCAAGGATCCAATGTTTATTAAGCGTAAAGTAAACAATATCGACACAAGACAAACAGTAACACAATAAGATAGGTCGTATATATCACTTCCCTTATAAAATCATGCAGTGTGTGAAATATACTAGTATAAATAATGTTTTAAAACGAATGAATCAGTGTCGTAATTACATTGTGTTAGTCAAATGATATAAGTAATTTTCAAAGCTGCTTTGATCTACGAAATGCTATAAAGTGATCATTTGGTTTGAGCCTACAGTACTTTGTATTATTGTTTTAGTAACGCCATGGAAAAACCAGTGTTATATGTTGATTTAGTATCACCTCCTTGTCGATTGGTTATGATGACGGCATCTATACTTAATGTTGAATTGGATATACGTAAGATTGAATTATTTGGAGGCGAACATAAAAGTGAAGAGTATATAAAGGTATCATAATATAAAGAAGTAAACTTGGGAGTATTCGGTGTCAGCATCCTTACAAAAATATTACTTTTTTACTTCAGTAAAGAAAACTGTAAAAAGGACAAAAAATGCATATTGTTTTCAGATAAATCCACTTCAAAAAGTCCCGGCATTAGTTGTTGGGGACACAAAGATTCTGGATAGTCATGCTGCAGCGATTTACCTGTGCCAACGAGAGTCGGAAGACAACTTATATCCGGCCGATCCTCTCCTGAGAGCCAGGGTTAATGAAATGATGTTTTATAACTCTGGTACACTTTTCCCTTTGGATAGTGAAATACTAGTGAGTTAAATGCTACTAGGGTATATTATATTGATAACTCATTTCAAATGATAATTCTTTAAATGTGTAATACCTACTTAGAAATGAAAATGTTATTGTTGTTAAAACAAAAGTCAGATTAGTTTCAAACTTTTAACGACTTTGTAGATTTGTGTTTAAACTTGAAGATTATCTCTACAAGATAATAAAACATTTCAGTCACTGACGTTTTCTGGTGAGCCAGTTCCTGTAACTAAAATCGAAGAGTGGCATCGCGCACTAGATTATTTGGAAATAAATTTAAACAACCAAGACTGGTTAACGGGAGAAAAGGTAAAATCATTTCGTATAAGTATAATATCTATATTATATCTTTCTATTTTGGTAATGAATACAAAAAAAAATACTAGAAATCTATAAAACTTATGAAGCATGACAATGGAAATTAAATACCTAAATTTCATTAACGATACAAAATTCTTCTTGTAATATTTGTCAAATTATTCGCCTAGTTTATTAGAGCACTGTAAAAATGTTCTAAGAGGCAACAAGTGTTAAGAAGTTCAAGGGTTTAAGAAGCAGGTCAATTGCCTCATTTAGAAACTTAAAGAGCGCTATATTTTAGTTTACAGTGATATAGATGGTAATTAAGAATATAAAATATATATAAAGAATAAGAAAAGAATAATATTATAGCAATATTGCTCTCTCTCACGTAGTATAGTAGTAGTAGTAGGAGTATTGACCTAGTAGCTTTTTGCTATAAAATAAAAATAATAACAATAATTTTTACGATTTTACAGATGTACTTATGCGATCTCTGTGCAATGTTAACAATAAGTTCAATGAGCACTTTATACCCAATTACAAACAGACACAAAAATATTGATCAATGGTTGAAGAGATTTGAAGATTTGCCCTGTTATGATATCAATAAGCAAGGATTAGATAAACTCAAGATTTTCAGTCAAATATTCAAGCGATGCTCAGAATAAAACGTTTTTATTTTATAAAGTATACACAAAATGAATGTTATAAGAATATTTTATGTTATGTTAATGTTGTATGGCACTGAATAAAGATTATCTTTAATATTGAAACGTTTAATTCGTGTAAAGTTATTACTTAAAAATAAATGGTATATAAGACTCATTATATTTTTTCGACTTTAGTGTAAAATCCGAGGCAATAATGAAATGAAACTGGTATTAATTTTAAATGATAACATGTTGGCCTTCTTTATTAAATCACAGACAAGAATTATTGTGGACTTTAGAGTATGGTAACAAAATTATGCGATTGAATAATTGTTCTCAATCGTTTTAAAATCGATATAAATTTTTGGCAGAGTAGGAGCATCACTTACAACAAATGTCAAATGTCTATAGTCAGTGGACTCTATTGATTGGTCGACAGGGAGATGTAAAAAATGGCTGCTTTGCCTTCTCCTACTCAGGTAGAATTTGCCCGAATAAAATTACTAGTTTAGTGTCGATTAAATACAAACGTGTGTAAAAAACTTAATTTATAAATATATATTTATAAAATTACATTCGATCGTCATATAAAATTGTAAAACTACGTAATTGCGGTGTCAAAGTGTCGGGATCTAATGACGGATTATGCTGAAGTTATCATCTGAAATCAATAGTTTACATCATAATTAAGATAATTTACTACTTTATTGAATAGTGTAGTTGTGTATCGGTGTCTTCAGTTGTGAGATTTTGTTACTTTTAAGTGATTTAACGTCTTACGGTTTCAATTGGCTTAGATATGTCACACCCATAAAGTCCCTCTAAATAGTGATTTAGTTAACAAATAATCAACAAAAATGTGGATTGAACCATTGCAGGTGGCAGGGACCCACAGTTCTATATACGAGGCCTATTATCACCAGGTAAGTTATTCAAAATACATCATAAATACATATTATACATATTGGATTAGTGACGTTTTTTCCAAAGTTCTGATAAACTATTATTTACAACAGTATAATATTATAACTGAGCTAAAAGACGTTTTAATAGACAAAAAATATATGCCTATACGTTTTGAAATAATAAATGACAAATGAATTTCACTGTAGATAAAAAATCTTGAATTGATGAATGTGTTTGAAAACTTTACAAAGATTTTTAAAATAGCTACCAGAAAAGAGTAACTATTGATCATTTCCTAGAAATAATAAGCATAGATTTACCATATAATTATTTATTTGAACTAACACTTGCATCAAATTATAAGTTATTTGCACCATTTTTTAAAGAACATTAGTTTAAAATGGGTTTAATATGAAAATTTGTTTTTTGAAAATGAAAAGTGATATTTTTTATTAAAAGTAATGCCTGTAATAATAACTACAAATTATAATATTCATGAAGTAGTTTTTTAATAACTATTTTACTAGTTAAATATAAATGATTCTATTAGATACTAAAGGACCCGAGCTCATTTCATTGGACATAATGTTAACAATCCTTTTTATATAGCCTATGACACTCCGCAATTGTGTGGCTTTCTAATGGTGAAAGAATTTTTAAAATCAGTTTAGTAGACCCCAAAATTACCCCTTACATTTTAACAAACACACAAACTTTACTTCTTTATAATATTAGTATAGATTTGGTACAATATTACCATAATGATGTGTCTTAGCTTATGAAATATTACATTCATTTTTCTTATAAGCCTTGCCCCATATTTTTGCTAAAATTAAGCTTGCCAAAACAATTAGGCCGGTTGTAGAATTGAAGACAAGGAATTTAAGATAGCTTAAAGTTCAGAAATAATCATAAAATTGATTTCTAGGAATTAGGGCAGTCAAAATTTCCCTTAAATAGACCATTGATCTAGACATTATTTTTTAAGAAAAAAAAAATTATAAATCTAAGTATCCATGCAACCCCAGTTTTTTCAAGGATTATGAATTTACATCCTCTTTAAAGGAGGACATGTATAATTTTTATACAAAGAAGTATAGCATAGCACTTGATCACCAATCATCTTATAGTAAGTGTGTCTGTACATGTAATACTATCTTCTCTTCTTCTCCTTACTACTACCAACTATAAATGTATTTCTCCACACACCTTCTGTTCAATCTTGAGTGCAGACGAAAACTGTAACAAAAAGTGACAGAAAATTTGAATATTAATTACAGGTAGATCCCAATGGCACTGGGGCAATACAGGCCCTGGACGCGGCACGCTTCCTCAAGAAGTCACGGCTCAGCGATGTCGTCCTTAGCAAAATATGGGATCTCTCAGATCCAACAGGAAAAGGCTACTTGGATAAGGTTAGTCTACTTACATTCTAAGGTTAGTTACGCTTTCTATGGCCTTATATATATATGCTATATACATATGGATATTGGCTTAAATCTTTAAAATAATGCAACTAATTCTTATGCGGTTTTCTTAATAGATAGAGTGAGTGAGTTCAAGAAGAAGGTTTATAAGTATGATACATGCATAATATATCCAAGCGAAGCCTGGGTGGGTCTCTAGTGCACTATAAATTTGTTTAAATATAAAGCTAAGGTTAATTTTTTCGATGTTGACACACTTGGGGTTTTTTGTTAATTGACATTGCAATTTATATTGTAGCAAGCTATTTTTGTTGATTTATCCACTTAAAACGAAATTATGTTTTGTCATTATATTTTTTATTATTTTGCTGTCGACAAATCTATAGAAGCGAACATTGCTACAGCTGTTCTTGGGTTACAATTATTTAAACAAAGCTGACTAGTTATAACTTTAGATATTATATTCCATAGGTTTGAATAAAAATTATGAATGTTGATTTATTTATACTTAGACTTAAGAGTTCCATATTGGTAATCCTGTGCCTGTTTATGTTTATAAATTACTAGATGTTACCCGCGACTCCGTCCGCGTGGAATTTTATATCAACTTTGAACTCCTTTTTTCCAGTTAAAAAGTAGCCTATGTTTTATCTCAGGCTCTAGACCATCTGTGTACCAAATTTCATTACAATCGGTTCAGTAGTTTTGGCGTGAAAGCGTAACAGACAGACAGACAGACAGACAGACAGAGTT